>SJYX01024154.1:140868-178626 GCA_006410675.1 Oreotragus oreotragus
AGCGTTTCTCATGATGTACTCTGCATAGAAGTTAAATAAGCAGGGTGACAATACACAGCCTTGACATACTCCTTTTCCTATTTGGAACCAGTTAGAAAAGATGCTCAACATCACTAATTAGTAGAGAAAAGCAAATCAAATCCACAAGGAAGTATTACCTCCAACCAGTCAGAAGGGCTATCATCACAAAGTCTACAAATAGTGAATGCTGCAGAGGATGTGGCGAAAAAGAGAACCCTACTAAACTGTTTGTGGGAATGTCAACTTGTGCTCTGGAGAAGATTATGGAGGTTCCTTAAAAAACTAAAAATAGAATTGCCATACGATCCAGAAATCCCACTAATGGGTGCATATTGGGAAAAGACAAAAACTCTATTTTGAAAAGATATAAGGCACCCTATGCTCACAGCGGCACTATGTCGCAGTAGCCAAGACACAGAAGCAACCTGGACGCCCATCAGCAGGTGGACAGACAAAGCAGATGGGGCACACAGACACAGAGGAATGTCTGCTGCTTGCGCTCAGCCGCTCAGCCACGTCCGAGTCTTCACAACCCCGTGGACTGAAGCACACCAGTCTCCTCTATCCTCCACTGAGCCATAAAAAGGAATGAAATGATGCTGCTTGCAGCAACATGGATAGACCTAGAGAGTATCATAGTAAGTGAAGTAAATCAGACAAAGACAAATACCATACGCGATCACTTAAATGTGGACTCTAAAAAATAATACAAATGAACTTATGTGTCAAGTAGGAGAAAACTCTCGGACCCAGAAAAGAAACTTACGGTTATCAAAGTGGAGAGGGGTGGGGAAGGGTACATTAGGAGTTTGCGATGAACAGATACACCCTGCTATATATAAAAGAGATAAACACTAAGGATTTACTGCATAGCACAGGGAATAATGTTCAATAGTTTGTTGTTATCTACAGTGGAAAGGAATCTGAAAAAATATATAACTCAATCACGTTGCTGCATACCTGAAATGCAATGCTTTAAATCAACTATGCTTCAGATTTTTTAAAAAAGCATTTATTAAGCATTCCTCCTTCTCCCCAAATAACTTTTGTCCAGCCCCCAGCCTCAGGACCTTTCCATTGCACTTTGCTTCTTACGGTTGGGGCCCACAAATTCCTAAATGCATACAGAATTTATTCGTGGCAATGTTTGTTACAAAGAACTAACAAGTCAAAAGAAATTCTATTTTCCAGGAGTCTCTCCGTGGAAATAGTGCTTGAGATGTGCATCCGGTCAAATGATTTCAGGACATTTCAGTTGCCCTGCTGGCAGCTCACTCCCAGGGCTTTGGGGCGGTGAGCCTTCTGTTCTTTGGACACTTTCGCTAAAGGTTCGCGGATTACCTCTCACATGTTAGGCACTATTTAGGTGCTGGGATACCACAGGGAACAAGGCACAAAAATCCCTACTGTCACAAAGACTGAATTTATCGGGGGGAACAGACAATAAAAAAGATTAAATAAGAATATCAGAATATTAATAAGAATATCATTAATTCTAAGACTATCATTAATAAGAATATCAAAACAAGAATCAACATCACTAATTAGTAGAGAAAAGCAAATCAAATCCACAAGGAAGTATTACCTCCAACCAGTCAGAATGGCTATCATCACAAAGTCTACAAATAGTGAATGCTGCAGAGGATGCGGCAAAAAAGAGAACCCTCCTAAACTGTTTGTGGGAATGTCAACTTGTGCTCTGGAGAAGAGTATGGAGGTTCCTTAAAAAAAATAAAAATAGAATTGCCATACGATCCAGAAATCCCATTAATGGGTGCATATTGGGAGAAGACAAAAACTCTATTTTGAAAAGATACATGCTCACAGCGGCACTATGTCGCAGTAGCCAAGACACAGAAGCAACCTGGATGCCCATCAGCAGATGGACGGACAAAGCAGATGGGGCACACAGACAAAGAGGAATGTCTGCTGCTTGCGCTCAGCCGCTCAGCCACGTCTGACTCTTCACAACCCCATGGACTGAAGCACACCAGTCTCCTCTATCCTCCACTGAGCCATAAAAAGGAACGGAATGATGCTGCTTGCAGCAACACGGATAGACCTAGAGAGTATCACAGTAAGTGAAGTAAATCAAAGACAAATACCATACGCGATCACTTAAATGTGGACTCCAAAAAATAATACAAATGAACTTATGTGTCAAGTTGGAGCAAACCCTCGGATCCAGAAAACAAACTTACGGTTACCAAAGTGGAGAGGGGTGGGGAGGGGTAAATTAGGAGTTTGCGATGAACAGATACACACTACTATATATAAAAGAGATAAACACTAAGGATTTACTGCATAGCATAGGGAATAATATTCAATAGTTTGTTGTTATCTACAGTGGAAAGGAATCTGAAAAAATATATAACTCAATCATGTTGCTGCATACCTGAAACGCAACGCTTTAAATCAACCATACTTCAGATTTTTTAAAAAAGCATTTATTAAGCATTCCTCCTTCTCCCCAAATAACTTTTGTCCAGCTCCCAGCCTCAGGACCTTTCTATTGCACTTTGCTTCTTACGGTTGGGGCCCACAAATTCCTAAACGCATACAGATTTTATTCGTGGCAATGTTTGTTACAAAGAACTAACAAGTCAAAAGAAATCCTATTTTCCAGGAGTCTCTCCGTGGAAATAGTGCTTGAGATGTGCATCTGGTCAAATGATTTCAGGACATTTCAGTTGCCCTGCTGGCAGCTCACTCCCCGGGCTTTGGGGCGGTGAGCCTTCTGTTCTTTGGACGCTTTCGCTAAAGGTTCACGGATTACCTCTCACATGTCAGGCACTATTTAGGTGCTGGGATACCAGAGGGAACAAGGCACAAAAATCGCTACTGTCACAAAGACTGAATTTATCGGGGGGAACAGACAATAAATAAGATTAAATAAAAATATCAGAATATTAATAAGAATATCATTAATTCTAAGACTATCATTAATAAGAATATCAAAACAAGAATGAAGCAAGGAATCTTGTATAGTTTTACAGGCTGTGCACTGCACAAGGGTCCCGTGTCTGAGGGAGTGTCGTGACATGGTGCACATCACGGCTTTATATGCTCATTCTCACATCAGTTTGGCAGATGGAAACTGCTTTGTGGAGCAGGACATCTTTCTCTAACTTGCACAAAGACACAGTCTGGGCCAGTGGGGACCCTACCGGCAAAGAGCGAGCCTTTTAGAGGCTTCAGCAGACATCCGGGTAAGACCTGCTGGTGGCTAGGATTAGGAGTGGCTGTAGAAATGGGGGACAATCTGAGGTTGAATTCTGTATGTATTTTGAAACCAGAGCTGAAAGATTTGCTACAGACCAGATGTAGGGTGTGAGGTGAGATGGCCCCCGAGGCTTTTGTCATAGGCTTCCGGAAGAACTGAGCTGTCCTCAACTGGGAGGGGAGACCTCAGAAGGAGCTGGGCTGGAGGCAAGGTCAGCAGCAGTGAGCTGGACACGGGCACTGGTGATGGGGTGTGAGTGCAACAAAGACACCCAGACTCAAGATACACAACGCACTTTCTATGGGAGATACTGTGAGCCATCACTGGCCTCGTAAAGGCTGTGATTTCTACCCAATGTTTGTGACGAGTTCCTCTCCATCTTACACTGCTCTGCCTTTTCATGTGAACTGAATTGCATTGGTTTTCACTTGCAATTCTGCCCCTAAAAAGCTTGCAAAGTACTTTGAACAAATTATGATTGAAAACACTGCTTTTAAATAATTATGACTGGAATGGGTGAATTTAACTCAGATGACCATTATATCTACTACTGCAGGCAAGAATCCCTCAGAAGAAATGGAGTAGCCATCATGGTCAACAAAAGAGTCTGAAATGCAGTACTTGGATGCAATCTCAAAACTGACAGAATGATCTCTGTTCATTTCCAAGGCAAACCATTTAATATCACAGTAATCCAAGTCTATGCCCCACCCAGTAACACTAAAGAAACTGAAGTTGAACGGTTCTATGAAGAACTATAAGACCTTTTAGAAATAACACCCCCAAAAGATGTCCTTTTCATTCTAGGGGACTGGAATGCAAAAGTAGGAAGTCAAGAAACAGCTGGAGTCACAGGCAAATTTGGCCTTGGAATGCGGAATGAAGCAGGGCAAAGACTAATAGAGTTTTGCTAAGAAAATACACTGGTCATAGCAAACACCCTCTTCCAACAACACATGAGAAGACTCTACACATGGACATCAACAGATGGTCAACACCAAAATCAGATTGATTATATTCTTTGCAGCCAAAGATGGAGAAGCTCTATACAGTCAACTAAAACAAGACCAGGAGCTGACTGTGGCTCCGATCATGAACTCCTTATTACCAAATTCAGACTAAAGTTGAAGAAAGTAGGGAAAACTGCTAAACCATTCAGGTATGACCTAAATCAAATCCCTTATGATTATACAGTGGAAGTAAGAAATAGATTTAAGGAACTAGATCTGATAGATAGAGTGCCTGATGAACTATGGACTGAGGTTTGTGACATTGTACAGGAGACAGGGATCAAGACCATCCCCACGCAAAAGAAATGCAAAAAAGCAAAATGGCTGTCTGGGGAGGGCGTACAAATAGCTGTGAAAAGAAGAGAGGCGAAAAGCAAACGAGAAAAGGAAAGATATAAGCATCTGAATGCAGAGTTCCAGAGAATAGCAAGAAGAGATAAGAAAGCCTTTTTCAGCAATCAATGCAAAGAGACAGAGGAAAAGAACAGAATGGGAAAGACTAGAGATCTCTTCAAGAGAATTGGAGATACCAAGGGAACATTTCATGCAAAGATGGGCTCGATAAAGGACAGAAATGGTATGGACCTAACAGAAGCAGAAGATATTAAGAAGAGGTGGCAAGAATACACAGAAGAACTGTACAAAAAAGATCTTCATGACCCAGATAATCACAATGGTTGTGATCACTCATCTAGAGCCAGACATCTTGGAATGTGAAGTCAAGTGGGCCTTAGAAAGCATCACTAAGAACAAAGCTAGTGGAGGTGATGGAATTCCAGTTGAGCTGTTTCAAATCCTGGAAGATGATGCTGTGAAAGTGCTGCACTCAATATGCCAGCAAATTTGGAAAACTCAGCAGTGGCCACAGGACTGGAAAAGGTCAGTTTTCATTCCAATTCCAAAGAAAGGCAATGCCAAAGAATGCTCAAACTACCGCACAATTGCACTCATCTCACACGCTAGTAAAGTAATGCTCAAAATTCTCCAAGCCAGGCTTCAGCAATATGTGAACCGTGAACTCCCTGATGTTCAAGCTGGTTTTAGAACAGGCAGAGGAACCAGAGATCAAATTGCCAACATCCGCTGGATCATGGAAAAAGCAAGAGAGTTCCAGAAAAACATCTATTTCTGCTTTATTGACTATGCCAAAGCCTTTGACTGTGTGGATCACAATAAACTGTGGAAAATTCTGAAAGAGATGGGAATACCAGACCACCTAACCTGCCTCTTGAGAAATCTGTATGCAGGTCAGGAAGCAACAGTTAGAACTGGACATGGAACAACAGACTGGTTCCAAATAGGAAAAGGAGTACGTCAAGGCTGTATATTGTCTCCCTGCTTATTTAACTTATATGCAGAGTACATCATGAGAAACGCTGGACTGGAAGAAACACAAGCTGGAATCAAGATTGCCGGGAGAAATATCAATAACCTCAGATATGCTGATGACACCACCCTTATGGCAGAAAGTGAGGAGGAGCTAAAAAGCCTCTTGATGAAAGTGAAGGAGGAGAGCGAAAAAGTTGGCTTAAAGCTCAACATTCAGAAAACGAAGATCATGGCATCCGGTCCCATCACTTCATGGGAAATAGATGGGGAAACAGTGGAAACAGTGTCAGACTTTATTTTTTTGGGCTCCAAAATCACTGCAGATGGTGACTGCAGCCATGAAATTAAAAGACGCTTACTCCTTGGAAGAAAAGTTATGACCAACCTGGATAGTATATTCAAAAGCAGAGACATTACTTTGCCGACTAAGGTCCGCCTAGTCAAGGCTATGGTTTTTCCTGTGGTCATGTATGGATGTGAAAGTTGGACTGTGAAGAAAGCTGAGCGCCGAAGAATCGATGCTTTTGAACTGTGGTGTTGGAGAAGACTCTTGAGAGTCCCTTGGACTGCAAGGAGATCCAACCAGTCCATTCTGAAGGAGATCAACCCTGGGATTTCTTTGGAAGAAATGATGCTAAAGCTGAAACTCCAGTACTTTGGCCACCTCATGCGAAGAGTTGACTCATTGGGAAAGACTCTGATGCTGGGAGGGATTGGAGGCAGGAGGAGAAGGGGACGACTGAGGATGAGATGGCTGGATGGCATCACGTACTCGATGGAGGTGAGTCTGAGTGAACTCCAGGAGATGGTGATGGACAGGGAGGCCTGGCGTGCTGCGATTCATGGGGTTGCAAAGAGTCGGACACAACTGAGCAACTGAACTGACTGAGTCCAACTTTTAAAAATTTATCTTCAGAGAGAAGAGAAGAGAGAAGAGATGTCTCCCTGATACCCGCTGAATTTTCTCAGATGTAGCTTGTATATTTCATTCTAAAATATTTTATTTTTTATTAATTTTCATTGGAGTAGAGTTGCCTTACAATGTTGTGTTCATTTCTCCTGTACAGCACAGTGAATCATCTCATCTGTACGTACACATATA
The DNA here is from genome assembly GCA_006410675.1 of Oreotragus oreotragus. Taxonomy (NCBI): domain Eukaryota; kingdom Metazoa; phylum Chordata; class Mammalia; order Artiodactyla; family Bovidae; genus Oreotragus; species Oreotragus oreotragus. Next base: position 147,554 of record SJYX01024154.1, read on the forward strand.
TCCCTCTGTTTTTAGATTTTCTTCCCATTAGGTCATCACAGAGCACTGACTAGAGTTCCTTGTGCTACACAGCAGGTTCGCATCAGTTATCTGTTTTATACATAACAGTGGATATATGTCAATCCCAGTCTCCAATCTGTCCCACTCTGCCTTTCCCCCTTTGCTAACCATAAATTTGTTCTCTACATCTGTTGACTATTTCTGCTTTGCATATAAGTTCATTTAAACCATTTTTCTAGATCCACATATAAATAATATTATTCAGTATTTTTCTTTTTTTGACTTAATTCACTCTCTCCGGGGGAATTTAAATTTGACCATCTGCGATCACTCCTTTTGAGTTATTTTTCACGGCAAGAATAAAGATCAATGCGGTCAGTATCAGTTACCCATGGATCTCTCTAATGTCAATTTTGGAGTATGTAAAACGAAGGAAACAAGACTAGACAGAGTAAAACAGCAGAACTCTAACAACCAAAGGAATCTACTGTTCGCATCTGTCAGTAAAAGATCTGTGAGGAATGGCGGGCAATTGACAGGAATCAGCTGGAGGCACACAGGCCAGCCAAGTCTTGTGCTCCTCAAGACTGACAGTCCGCGGGTTTCCCGGTCTCCTGTCTTCCGCTGTGGGCAGGAGGGGACGGTAGCCCCTGCTCACAGGTTGAGGCTGTGTGGTAAATGCTTTCTGAAGGCCGCGCTCACTGATTCCAGAACTATATACAGTTGTGCACGCCTGGCACCATCACGGCGGTCAGGGAAGAGCGGGGCTGTGGGCGACTCGCCGTGGCCCAGCACTGCCCACTGCACAGGGCTCAGGCCTTCCGCACGGCCGGCAAGACACCAGAGGCAACCGCTGTGACAAGAGATGTCCTGTTGGCCTCGGGTTTTATAAGTCCAACTGTTCCTGTGTTGACACTGTTAGTTCTAATTGGCAGTTAGCTGCCCCTTTAGTTATATATGTATCTGAGTAGCTTTTTATAAGTTGACTTTCTGGAAAAACAGCTTTGTTTAGATAGAAATTCACAGAGCATACAATTTAGCTACTTAAAGTGTAAAATTCTATGTTTTTAGCATATTCACAGGGTTAATCATCACCAAAACTGAATTTTAGAGCATTGTTATCTCCCTTAAAATAAATTCAATACCCACTGCATTCACTCCCCATCCTCCTTTCTCCCCATCAGCCATCACTCATCTACTATCAGTTTCTATGAATTCACCTCTTTTGGACATTTTCATACAAATGGCCCCATATGACACATGATCTGTGGCCAATAGCTTTTTTCACTTCACAACATATTTTCCAGGTTTACCCTTGTAGCGTTTCTTGGTACCTCATCCTATTGCCCTATATTCCATTGCGGGAGTATTGCACAGGGGACCCACCCGTGTGTGGACATCTGACTGAGGGACAACTGGCTGCTGTCACTCTGTGGCATGAGCAATGTTACTATAGACGTTCATGGACACGCTTCTAGATGGACGCATATTTCATTTCTCTCGAGTTGATGCCCAGGAGTACAACTGCTGAGTCACAGGGAAACTCTAACTTTTTGAAGAACTACCAAATTATTTTCCAAAGTACAAGCTGGCTTTAACACAACCTGCACCTACTTCCCTTCTCTTTCAGACTAATTTTTTTTTTTATATGAATGTGTACATCCAGGCATTGTACTCCTGTTACACATATACAAACACTTTGCAGAGTTGTCACCTCAGTCTTGTTGTGAACATACTACGGTAAAGTTGGCCATTTCTCTGTCAAAATCAATTTCTAGAGGACTACTTCATTTTTCTGGGACTGCACAACATTAATGAAGCTTAACATTTTTAAATTTGAATTTATTTTTATTTATTTGCCTTTTGAATAGGTACTAGAACCCCATGGTTCAAAATTCCAGGGTCCAGTAAGACAGCTGGATTGTGTGTCCCCCACTATCCATCTCTGGGGGAAGCAGGCTTGCTGTCTACTTCTTAGGTAGTCTTCCAGGGCATTTTAACGCAATTTTAATTTGAAAAAGCTAAACAATAAAAGTATGTGGAACTTCAGGATTTTGGTCCAAACTCAGTTACTCTGGGTAATGAGTCAGAACAGCGTAACCTCAGTGGTGGCTTATTTCAGAGTTGAATAGCAATAAAGAGCTCGAGTTTAATGATTGCCTTATACAGCTCAAGGAAAATTTTGCCCCAGGAGCCAACTCTTGATCTGGTTATTATTTCACTTTGTCTACATTCCAGAGACTAAACCACTCACTTTATCCTCTCGAGCTCCACCTCTGCCTCACGTGCTTCGCCCTGTGGAGATCATCCTCGGAGACCTCCAGGCTGCCTCCTGCCTCACCCTGAGTCACACTGCACACCTGCCCTCTCCAACTGCCTCTCAGCCCTGAAACACGAGCCCTTTCCACCCCAGCACCTTGGACCTACACGTTCCTCCCTTCGTCAGGAAGGTTTCTTTCTGTCCTTCTACCTTCTAGGTCCTAGCTGAAGTGGCATCTTCTCTGACCATCTGAGCTACAGCTGGCCTCTTCTTTCTCCCATGCATTCTACAGGTCCCTTCATTCAGGGCACTTACTACAGTATTTGTTCACTGACTGTATTCATTGTATTATTTGTTCACTGACTGTATTCACTGATTTGCTGTCTGGAATCATCCATTCCCGAAAATCTACGTCTGAAACAGGATAGGTAAACTAGAGTCCAACTCTGTTCTTGTATGGCTTTGGAGCTAAAATTTGCTTTACATTTTTAAAGGGTTGCTTACATTTTTTAAAAGCAAAAAATAAAAAAATAAAAGCAAAAACAAAACAAAAAAATCCTATGCAACAGAGTTTGCAAAACTATAAATATTTAATGCCTAGCCATTTTTAGTAAAGTTTAACCGTAGGGCTGAAGAATGTCTCCAAGGTAGACTGTCTACACTCCAAGGGGTGTGTGAGATAGTCCAGGGGGATCTTAATTATTCACTCTTCACAAATATTTATCATGGATGCTTTATTAAGTGCATGACTTTTAATACAGTAGCATGCACACATAATTTGTAAATTAATATTCATTATATTCATTATAATAGATCATGTGTATTGGGGATAGTGCTCAGAAATTTTTAAATAATGACATTCTGATAAAAATTGCAGGGGCAATGGTGCTAAAACATATCACTTATACGGTGGGATCGACATTCTCTCCTTCCTTAATCCCATCATCTGACCGATCTACACTCAACACAATATTTTTTGAAGAAGTGATGGCAGTAGCCTTCCCATTTATTGAGCACACATCACGTTCTCCAGGTATTAACTATGCTCTTACTGTACAGTATGTCCTTTAACGATCGCAACTGCACTATGTCCCAGGTTCTGTGTGCTTACTTGCTCAGTCATGTGCGACTCAGACTCTGTGTGACCCCATGGACTGCGGCCCGCCAGGCTCCTCTGTCCATGGAATTCTCCAGGCAAGAATACGGGAGTGGGTATCGCCATTCCCTTCTCCAGAGGATCTTCTGGACCCAGGGATCAAATCGAGGTCTCCCGCATTGCAGGCAGGTTCTTTACCATCTGAGCCACCAGGGAAGCCCCCTATTTCACAAATGAGGACACTGAGGCCCAGAGAGGTTAAATGACTTCCTGAAGGTCACATGCCAGTGAGAGGTGAAGGTCAAGGTCAGCTGCCTTCTGCTTCTAAAACCAGTGCTTTTATCCACTATTGGCTTGTCCCTAATTTCGCTCCTTTTGACTCTTGCTGTACACTGCTATCTAATCCCACTTGGAATCCTTTACGTCTGAAATGATAAAGCCACACTGGCTTAGAAGGGTTAATTATCTCCCCCAGTTGTCAACAAAAATGAAGGGGCATGCACCTTCCTAGCATGGGGAGTCAGTCACCTTCTGTGCTTAGTTACCAGCTCTTAATGTTACAATTAGGACACAAGAGTTTACATGATAAATCATTTAACTCCTATGAACTGATTTCTCACCTAGGTGTTAGTTGCTCAGTCTTTTCTGACTCTTTGCGACCTCATGGTCTATCCAGGGAATTTTCTAGGCAAGATACTGGAGTGGGCTGCCATTCCCTTCTCTAGGGATCTTTCCAGTTCAGTTCAGTTCAGTCGCTCAGTCGTGTCTGACTCGTTGCAACCCCATGAATCGCAGCACGCCAGGCCTCCCTGTCCATCACCATCTCCCGGAGTTCACTCAGACTCACGTCCATCAAGTCCATGATGCCATCCAGCCATCTCATCCTCAGTCGTCCCCTTCTCCTCCTGCCCCCAATTCCTCCCAGCATCAGAGTCTTTTCCAATGAGTCAACTCTTCGCATGAGGTGGCCAAAGACTGGAGTTTCAGCTTTAGCATCATTCCTTCCAAAGAAATCCCAGGGCCGATCTCCTTCAGAATGGGCTGGATGGATCTCCTTGCAGTCCAAGGGACTCTCAAGAGTCTTCTCCAACACCACAGTTCAAAAACATCAATTTTTCGCCGCTCAGCCTTCTTCACAGTCCAACTCTCATATCCATACATGACCACTGGAAAAACCATAGCCTTGACTAGATGGACCTTAGTCGGCAAAGTAATGTCTCTGCTTTTGAATATACTATCTAAGTTGGTCATAACTTTTCTTCCAAGGAGTAAGCGTCTTCTAATTTCATGGCTGCAGTCATCATTTGCAGTGATTTTGGAGCCCAAAAAAATAAAGTCTGACACTGTTTCTACTGTTTCCCCATCTATTTCCCATGAAGTGATGGGACCGGATGCCATGATCTTCGTTTTCTGAATGTTGAGCTTTAAGCCAACTTTTTCGCTCTCCTCCTTCACTTTCACCAAGAGGCTTTTTAGCTCCTCCTCACTTTCTGCCATAGGGTGGTGTCATCAGCATATCTGAGGTTATTGATATTTCTTCCGGCAATCTTGATTCCAGCTTGTGTTTCTTCCAGTCCAGCGTTTCTCATGAGCAGGGTGACAATATACAGCCTTGACATACTCCTTTTCCTATCTGGAACCAGTCTGTTGTTCCATGTCCAGTTCTAACTGTAGCTTCCCGACCTGCATACAGATGTCTCAAGAGGCAGGTCAGGTGGTCTGGTATTCCCATCTCTTTCAGAATTTTCCACAGTTTATTGTGGAATCTTCCCAACCCAGGGATAAAACCCAGTCGCCTGCATTACAGGCAGATTCTTTACTGTCGGAGCCACCAGGAAAGTGGGGTTAATAGTAATATTTGGGGCTCCCCTGGTGGCTCATTTGTACAGAATCTGCCTCCCAATGTAGGAGATATGAGATGTGGGTTTGATCACTGGGTCAAAAAGATCCCTTACAGGAGGAAATGGCAACCCGCTCCAGTATTCTTGCCTGGGAAATCCCATGGAAGCGGAGCCTGGTGGGTGATAGTCCAGGGGTCCCAAGAGCCAGATCCAACCGAGGGACTAAACAACAGTAGTCATATTTATCCCGGAGGTAGTCTTGAGAATTCAGTGCATGTAAAATGCTTGCATACCAAGCTCTATGAATCATTAGTCCTTCCTTCGTCACATAACTGTGTAGGGACATACTTTTCCACTCTTGTAGTTTTGCTACTATTAATTGGTAACATGCTTTGCTTCATCGCTCACTTGGGGAGCTATTCAAAACAAGCAGCCCTATCCTGGCTTAGGAAAGAATCAGTGCCCAGGCCTAAAATGGCATTCTGTTTCTAGGCTTCTTCTAAACCCAGGTTTGCTTGATCTTAGTCCAAAATGCACATGGCTACTACGAGCAGTGCGATTTACAGAGAAAACTGCAGTATCAGTCAGATCTCCTTTATCTACCTGCTGGAAAGTAGAACCACAGAGGGCTTTAATTGTCACGCCCAGCAACTTTAGAATTAAACTGAAAGCTACTCTTTAGATTTTGCTAGTGCAAGTTTTTCTTGTCAGTCTTAAAGTTCTTCAAGTCCTTTTAAAAAACCATAGTTCAAGCTATTTTTACATGAAATTAAAAAATAAAGTCCAAACCAGATGCTACATTAAATAATAGGTTTCATACATTTTAAACACTGAGCACCCCAGGCCTTAAGCTAAGTCTAAAATAAAAACTTTAAAAATAAACCGATTCTCTATCGGTGTCGGAGAGGGACAGACTGAGAGTCTGGGGTTAGCAGGTGCAAACCATGACACGCAGAATGGATGGACAGCTAGGCCCTGTCCCTAGCACAGGGAACTGTATTCAATTCAATGTTTGGTCCTGGGATAAACCAAAGTGGAAAAGAATAAAAAAATACATAGGTATATATGTATACAACTGAGTCACTTTGCTGTACTCAGAAAAGATTAATACAACATTGCAAATCAACTAGACTTCAGTAAAAAACAAACAAAAAAAGGAAACCAAATGACATCAAATCCTTCTCACAGAGTCTTGACACTTTTGCCAGAAATCCTTTATCTTTTTCCTTCCCTGAAGTACGTCTTCCAATTTTTCTCTTGCCAGGCCATCGTGCAGAAGAAAGCAGGCCCCAGTTTCCTGCCTCTGTCTTGCCTCCACTTAGTGGCTTATTTAGAGAGTCCCAATACATGGAGTAGGCTTCCCAGGTGGCTCAGTGGTAAAGAATCTGCCTGCCGAAGCAGAAGATGTGGGTTCTATCCCTGGACCAGGAAAACTCCCTGGAGAAGGGCATGGCAACCCACTCCAGTTATGGCCTGACGGTTCAGTTAGCAGCTCAGCATGCTCTGCCTCGTGACATGTTTTCGCTTTCGACTTGAACCATCATCTGACTGCTATGTAATTTACATGCACTGGCCTTGCCTCTCACTGTGCTTCAGAATCCTGAGAGGCCAGGCCTTCTGGACCCCACGGCATGGAGCAGGGCCCTGAGGGTGGCATGGCTTCTTGTCCCAGACCCCAGTCTCAGCCCGCTCTGCCCCGGATGGTTAGCATGAGCCTGTTTCCTGTCTGAAGGAGATGAGAATTCTCCTGGGGGCTATCAGGTCTGCCCCGTGTGTGAGTGCGGGGCCGGGCAGCACTGCAGGCTCCGGGGCTGCCATCCCGGGACGATGACCAGTCAGTGGGCCAGGTCCGGAGGCATCCACACATGCTGTCCCTGAAACCCACGCTCTCGGTTTTTCAAGAGGAAGGAGGACAAGCCCAGCAGAGGCCCCGGGGAACAGTGTGTGACTTGCTGGCAGGGAGTCTTGAGCGTTTGGCTCAAGCTTCAAAGATCCACACAGATTTTAATTCTCCTCGAAGACAAGTCAGCTACTTTGGAAAGTTGTAACATTTCTTCTCTCAGTAAATTTCCTTTAAACAATCAGTTCTAATCTCTCCTTTGTGTCATATGAGATGGGGAGGCAGAGAAGGACAGAGATACTCGGCCCCCAACCCTTATCCTCTAAATGCGACAGACTCTCTTTTTGAGTCTGTCCTTGGAGGTTGGTGATGCCAGCCGGAGGAAAGAGGGACCCAAATTTACAGCCCCGGGTATCCTCAGACATCCACAATGTGATGCCACTCAAAATTCTAATTCCAGTCCTTCTGGTTACCAGCTGATTTAGATCACCACAGCAAAATAAGCAGAATGGAGCTCCCTTAAAAAAGTAAAAACAGCGACTCAATGTGATTCGGTGATTGTACTCTGGGCATATACCTGGAGAAAACCATACTTTGAAAATGTACACACACCTCAATGTTCGATGCAGCATTATTAACAATAGCCAAGGCATGGAAGTAATCTAAGTGACCAGCAACAGATGACTAGATGAAGAAGATGAATGTTCAGTTCAGTTCAGTCACTCAGTCATGTCTGACTCCGTGCGACCCCATGGACTGCGTCACACCAGGCTTCCCCGGGCCATCACCAACTCTCGGAGCTCATTCAAACTCTTGTCCATCAAATCAGCGATGCCATCCAATCACCTCATCTTCTGTCGTCCCCTCGTCCTCCCGCCTTCAGTCTTTCCTAGCACCAGGGTCTTTTTCAATAAGTCAGTTTGTCTCATCAGGTGGCCAAAGTATTGGGAGATCAGCTTCAATATCAGTGCTTCCAATGAACATTCAGGACTGATTTTCTTTAGGATGGAGTGGTTTGATCTCCTTGTAGTCCAAGGGATAGTCTTTTCCACCACCACAGTTCAAAGCATCAATTCTTTGGCACTCAGACTTCTTTATAGTCCAACTTTCACATCCATATGTGACTAAAGGAAAAACCATAGCTTTGACTAGACAGACCTTTGTTGGCAAAGTAATGTCTCTGCTTTTTAATATGCTATCTAGGTTGATCACAGCTTTTATTCCAAGGAGCAGGTGTCTTTTAATTTCATGGCTGCAGTCACCATCTGCAGTGATTCTGAAGCTCAAGAAAATAAAGTCTGTCACAGTTTCCACTGTTTCCCCATCTATTTGCCATGAAGTGATGGGATCAGATGACATGGTCTTAGTTTTTTGAACTAGTTTTTTGCTGAGTTTTAAGCCAGCTTTTTCCGCCCTCCTCTTTCAATTTCATCAGTTCCTCTTCACTTTCTGCCATAAGGGTGGTGTCATCTGCATATCTGAGGTTATTGCTATTTCTCCCAGAAATCTTGATTCCAGCTTGATCTGCATCCAGCCTGGCATTTCACATGATATACTCTGCATATCAGTCCTGAATATTCACTGGAAGGACTGATGCTGAAGCTGAAACTCCAATACTTCGGCCACCTGATGCAAAAAACTGACTCACTTGAAAAGCCCCTGATGCTGGGAAAGACTGAAGGCGGGAGGAGAAGGGGACGACAGAGGATGAGATGGTTGGATGGCATCACTGACTCAATGGATAAGAGTTTGAGTAAGCTCCAGGAGTCGATAATGGACAGGGAAGCCTGGTGTGCCGCAGTCCATGGGGTCACAAAGAGTCAGACACTACTGAGCGACTGGACTGAACTCTGCATATAAGTTAAATAAGCAGGATGACAATAAACAGCCTTGATGCACTCCTTTCCCAATTAGGAAACAGTCTGTTGTTCCACATCCATTTCTAATTGTTGCTTCTTAACCTGCATACAGGTTTCTCAGGAGGCAGGTAAGGTGTTCTGGTATCCCCATCTCTTAAAGAATTTTCCACGGTTTGTTGTGATCCACACAGTTAAAGGCTTTGGCGTAGTCAATAAAGCAGAAGCAGATGTTTTTCTGGAACTTTCTTGCTTTTTATATTCTTTTCAGCTGAAGATGGAGAATCTCTATACAGTCAGCAAAAACAAGACCAGGAGCTGACTGTGGCTCAGATCATGAACTCCTTATTGCCAAATTCAGACTTAAATTGAAGAAACTGGGGAAAACCACTAGACCATTCAGGTATGGCCTAAATCAAATCCCTTGATTATTACAGTGGAAGTGAGTAGTAGATTCAAGGGATTAGATCTGACAGAGTGCCTAAGAACTATGGATGGAGGTTCATAACACTGTACAGGAGGCAGAGATCAAGACCATCCCCAAGAAAAATAAATGCAAAAAGGCAAAATGGTTGTCTGAAGAGGCCTTACAAATAGCTGAGAAAAGAGAAGCTAAACGAAAAGGAGAAAAGGAAAGAAAGACCTATCTGAATGCAGAGTTCCAAACAATAGCAAGGAGAGATAAGAGAGCCTTCCTAAGTGATCACTGCAAAGAAATAGAGGAAAACAATAGAATGGAAAAGACTAGAGATCTCTTCAAGAAAATGAGAGAATATTTCATGCAAAGATGGGCTCAATAAAGGACAGAAATGGTATGGACCTAACAGAAGCACAAGATATTNCAATAGCAAGGAGAGATAAGAGAGCCTTCCTAAGTGATCACTGCAAAGAAATAGAGGAAAACAATAGAATGGAAAAGACTAGAGATCTCTTCAAGAAAATGAGAGAATATTTCATGCAAAGATGGGCTCAATAAAGGACAGAAATGGTATGGACCTAACAGAAGCACAAGATATTAAGCAGAGATGGCAAAAATGCACAGAAGAACTATACAAAAAAGATGTTATAGTGAATAGTGAATAGTGAAGTCGCTCAGTCGTGTCCGACTCTTTGCGACCCCACAGACTGTAGCCTACCAGGCTCCTCCGTCCATGGGATTCTCCAGGCAAGAGTACTGGAGTGGGTTGCCGTTTCCTTCTCCAGGAAGATGTTAATGACCCAGATAACCACAATGGTGTGATCCTTCACCTAGAGCCAGACATCCTGGAATGCAAAATCAAGTGGGCCTTAGGAAGAATCACTGAGAACAAAGCTAGTAGAGATGATGGAATTCCAGTTGAACTATTTCAAATCCTAAAAGATCATCATCTTAAATCCTAAAAGATCATCATTGGTAAAGTGCTGCACCCACATTTTGAAAACTCAACAGCAGTGGCCACAGGACTAGAAAAGGTCAGTTTTCATTCCAATCCCAAAGAAAGGCAATGCCAAAGAATGTTCAAACCACCACACAACNATCATCTTAAATCCTAAAAGATCATCATTGGTAAAGTGCTGCACCCACATTTTGAAAACTCAACAGCAGTGGCCACAGGACTAGAAAAGGTCAGTTTTCATTCCAATCCCAAAGAAAGGCAATGCCAAAGAATGTTCAAACCACCACACAACTGCATTTATTTCACACACTAGCAAATTAATGCTGAGAATTCTCCAAGTGAGGCTTCAACAGTACATGAACCAAGAACTTAAAGATGTTTAAAGCTGGATTTTGAAAAGGCAGAGGAACAAGAGATTAAATTGCCAACATCTGTTGGATCACAGAAAAAATGGAATGTTACTAAGTCATAAAAAAAGTGAACTAATGTCATTTGCAGCAACATGGATGGACCTAGAGATTATTATACTATGTGAAATAAACCAGACAAAGACAAATACACAATATTGCTATGTGGAATCTAAGAAATGATACAAGTGGACTTTATAAAACAGAAACTGTGAGTCATAGAAAACAAAGTTACCAAAGGGGATAGCTGGTCTATAGGGGAGGGGGATAAATTAGGAACTTGGGATTAACATATATACACTACTATCTATAAAATAGATAAACAATAAGGTCCTACTGTACAGCACAGAGAACTCTACTCAATATTCTACAATAACCTATATGGAAAAAGAATCTAAAAAAGAATGGATATATGTGTAACTAAATCACTTTGCTGTACACTTGAAACTAACGTGACATTACAAATCAACTATGTGTGCTATGTACACACTAAGCTGCGTCAGTTGTGTCTGTCTCTTTGCGAACCTATGGACAAGCCTGCCAGGCTCCTGGGTCCATTGAATTCTCCAGGCAAGAATACCGGAGTGGATTACCATGACCTCCTCTAGGGGATCTTTCCAACCCAGGGATCAACCCTTGTTTCTGCATCTCCTGCATTGGCAGGCATGTTCTTTGGCACCACCTGGAAAGCCCTCTAAATCAACTATACTCCAGTATAAAGTAAAATATTTTTAAACATAAAACAGTAACAACTTTAAAAGACCATAATTTAGACAGGATGAAAGAAAGAGTAACATAAGCATGGGCAGATGAAAGATCCGAAAGTCCAGGTGGCTTTTTAGTTAAGCACTGAGGATGTGACAGGCACTAGTGGAAGCCCTGAGTATGGTCTTTGTTTGCTGGAGAAAAGGAAAGAAGGTACCCTTGTCACAGAGCAAGTGACACTGGTAAGGAGGAAGGGCAGGGAGAGTGGCTACTGCTGTTAGATGAATGTCACATCACTGCATTGCATGGAAGAAACAATAACGTTATCAGGCAGGTGCTAAGAGGAAATCACAGGAAAATATTAACTGGTTAACAGAGCACAGGATAGCAGAGCTGAAGCCACCTGCAGAGATGATCCGGCCCTGCCCCGTCTTCAGACAAAGGCAGATCTAAACCATTAACTAAGATCAGGGCATCCGGTCCCATCACTTCATATCAAATAGATGGGGAAACAATGGAAACAGTGACAGACTTTATTTTCTTGGGCTCCAAAATCACTGCAGATGGTGACTGCAGCCAGGAAATTAAAAGACACTCGCTCCTTGGAAGAAAAGCTATGACTATCCTAGACAGCATATTAAAAAGTAGAGATGTTACTTTGCTGACAAAGGTCTGTATAGTCAAAGCTATGGTTTTTCCAGTAGTCATGTATGATGTGAGAGTTGGACTGTGAAGAAGGCTGAGTGCCGCAGAATTGATGCTTTTGAACTGTGGTGTTGGAGAAGGCTGTTGAGAGTCCCTTGGACTGCAAGGAGATCCAACCAGTCTGTCCTAAAAGAGATCAGTCAGTCCTGAATATTCATTGGAAGGACTGATGCTGAAGCTGAAACTGCAATACTTTGGCCACCTGATGGGAAGAACTGACTCATTTGAAAAGACCCTGATGCTGGGAAGGACTGAAGGCAGGAGGAGGAGGGGACGACAGAAGATGAGATGGTTGGATGGCATCACCGACTTGATGGACCTGAGTTTGAGTAATCTCTGGGAGTTGGTGATGGATAGGGAAGCCTGTCATGCTGCATTCCATGGGGTCGCAAAGAGTGGGACACAACTGAGTGACTGAACTGAAAATCATCCACTGCAGGTGTTTTCTGCATCTCAAAGAGATCACTAGAGATAGAGGCCTCCACATTTTTTGGTGGCCCCATGATTACTTTATCAGTTTCAGAATAATAATAAAAAAAACAACTCACATCCTTATCTTATCTAAGGCTCAGATGATTACTTTAGATTCGTGGGTTTTTTCCCCCGCCAATGACCGCAGACGGATGGCTGCAGTGATGGTGTCGTGTAGACCAAGGACCAGTTCTGGGCACCTGCCCCTTCTTACCCCTGTTCTTCATTAGAAACTATTCTCTCAGCAAGTGCTGAGCTCTGTGACGGGGGCTGAGGACACCATGACAAAGAAAACAGCATTCCGGGCTCAATGCACGTGTAGCCTGGGGCAGGGCAGCAGACGAGGAGAGGGGTGACCGTGGCGGGTAACGTGGTGGGTGTTAACAGTGTCTGTAACCAGCACGTGAGTGTTGCCGCATCCACTGGAGTGTGTTCAGAGCCAGGCATGCTGTCTCAATCATTGTCACGCTCTCTCCTCCCTCACACACACACAACCGTGCAACAGCACATCAGTGCAAACTCCTCCTTTTGACTGGAACTTTCTCCAGCACATCCTAAGCACTCTGCCAAGGGCCTAGAGCGAGCCAAGCATCAGTCATCAAGTTTCACTTGTGAGAAGTAAAGGAAGCACCCTGGGCTGACATTCCTACTCTCTCCCACCGTTAGATTTTCAAGACTATTATGTTTCTGTGGGTTTCAAAATCCTCTTCTGCAAGTCAAAAGCTTTCTCTCTGTTTTTCTACAGTAACTATTCTATTTCTCCCAAAGGCAGATGGAGATGGTTGAAGAGGGAAATGTCATATGCAAGAAAATGAGGAGGAAAAAGAAAGAAAACCATTTTTCATCACCTCTGCTTTATGACAGAAATGCACACACAGAGGGGCCCCAGAGTAACAGACTCCAGGATTTCATGCACATCCTCATCCAAAGATATTAATGCTCTAACTGGAGATGAGTCTTAAGTCCCCATAATGTACATTATTTCTAATGGTGGAATCTGAAACAGCAAAGTACTCTGTAAGGTCTTTCTCCTTTTCTATCAGTTTTTCTTCTTTGCAGAACCCACGAAGTTACAGATATTCCATAAGAAGTTGTCCCTTTACGGAAATTAATTGTCAGCGTTTATTACAGCTTTTGTGAAGCCCTCACAGGCACTTCCTGCTCTGCTGTGTCTGACTCCCCGCACACACACCACACACACATGTGATCACGGCCTCCGAATTGACTGTTGGGCTCATGGTAGTGATCAGCGTGGTCACAACAGTCTCTGATGACATGCAAGAGCAAATACAGAGAGGCCTTCTGCCCACTTGGATGTATTTAATGCAAATGGCACAGCGACGCAGAAGACGGCTGGTGTGACTGGTCTGGGCTGTCTGTTTCCCAAGCAGAACAGAATGGGGCAAAGACATGCCTCCCATCACCGTCCTCCCATCTCTGGACCATCACACCTCGCTCAGGCTCCTAGGTTGAGGGTTTACACAGTTTTAACCAAAAGTCTGCGTCTGGATCCTAAAGTTCACACTTGGTATGAATGCAACAGCAGGCTGTATTGGTTAGCAAGGTGCTGTCTGGGGGACGCCAGTGTCACGCGTGCACCCCATGGGCCCAACCAGGCTTCCACCATGGTTCTGGTTCAGCTTCAACACCGGCCCTGCCTGAGCCCGGAGTGAAGGCCAGGATGGAGGTGTGTTCTTTTTGGTTCCTTGGAAGGACCCTCACTCCCCTCTCTCAGCCTCACTTTGCTTCCTTCCAGGATGAATGAGGACAAATCTGGGAACTAGTGGGCCCAACCAGGCTTCCACCATGGTTCTGGTTCAGCTTCAACACCGGCCCTGCCTGAGCCCGGAGTGAAGGCCAGGATGGAGGTGTGTTCTTTTTGGTTCCTTGGAAGGACCCTCACTCCCCTCTCTCAGCCTCACTTTGCTTCCTTCCAGGATGAATGAGGACAAATCTGGGAACTAGTGTAGTGACACAGTATGAAGACCATTTTTAGACCATTTTTAGCTGTATGTCCACCTGCGCACCTCACCCAGTGTTGGGGAGCCCGACTAGGCCGTCTCCCTCTGCCTCCCAAAGTCCAGGTTATGTTTGTACACACACGCTTCTCAGCTTCTCAGCCCCTTCCCGAAGATCACATGTGCTTCTGCCTCCGCATATCAGCTTATCACAGGATGGAGTGCATTTGTTTGCTCAGCAGGCAGCAGGAGAAATAGCAGGTCTGCTGGGGGCTCAGAGAGGGCCCTGTGCAATGCACACTACATGCAATAAGACCACACGAGGAAGCTTGTGATCGTCATCATTTATCATGATGTGTCCTAACTGTGCTGTCCTAACTATGCTTCATATTTCAAACGGACGGGCAAGACATTTAGACTTGGAATATTAGACACCTAAGAAAGTTATGGCTTAAAGACAGTACTCACAACCCTAGAGGAAGAAACCCAAAGCAAAAATCCTTCCATTTTCCCTCTGAATGGTCTTGAATTTGTTCTGTCTTTTCTTTGGTGGGAAAGAGTGGTGCTGCACACAAACAAATCTGCCTGCATGGGGGGTGCTTCAAAACCGCCTGAGCTATTCACTCGGGCTGGAGGTCCAAGGAGCCTGAAGTCCTGCTGCTGTGGGAATGGGGCGGAGGTGTGGGGCAGGGAAGAGATTGGAGATGCAGATGATTGAGACAATGCAGATGGAGAGGGTGGAGCTGATGCAGGTGGAAGGGGAGAGAGAGGCTGCAGAGAGTGCAGGGTGACAGGATGGGAAGAAGAAAGGGAATGAAGTCACTGTCTGGAATCAGAACCCACGGCTCTCCCAGTCCAGCTCTGGCCCGGTGACTGCCATGCCAAGTCCAGGCTCTAGTGTCTCTTGGGAGCATGAAAGTAAACGAGGGTGCCAACAGTGAGGCTGTGAGACAGGAAGCAGGAAGCCAGGTGCTCCAGCTGCTGCTGGAGCCTGGTGCTGTTCCCAAAACGCCATCGTGATCTCCCTGCCCGAGCACACGCCATGCTGCAGACAGCACGGCCCGGGTACTCGCGTCTCGGCCGGCAAAGCCCCCACCTCTGCCTCGGACTCTATCTCCTGCCCCCTGGGCTCCAGACAGGGACAGCTAAATACTGCTTTGCGGGGTTATTTATCTGAAAAAAAAAAAAAAAAGCTTTAGAACTATACCAGCTTCATGGTTCAGCAGCTAGAACACTTAGGTAATATCTGAACCTCATCATCAGGACACATGCTAGAAAAAAACACGAAGCAGCAAAATTCAATTTCAAGCGAGCATCGCACACTGGAAGGGAAAGCACATGTTCAGAAGGGAAGACAAAACTGAAACTGACCTGCAGGGCTGAACACTGTGCCTCAGAGCAGCTTAACCTCCGATTCACTGAACATCGTGCCTCAGAGCAGCTTAACCTCCGATTCACTGGAGATTTAATCATCTCCTTTATGTCTGAATAAACCTGAAGTTAAGTCACTAGCAGACGGTCTTACCTTGTTAGGTTTTTCTTTCCTTACAAATTAAATCTGTATGAGCAGAGATAAGTTACTGGTTTAAATGTTTCCCGCAGCTCAACCGAGTTTAACTTTATTAAATTTATTAGTAATTAATTTTAATCAATAAAGTTTAACTGAGTTTAATAAAATGTAACTTTATTAAATTCATTAATACATTAATTAATTTTAAGCCTGTTACTGGAGTGGATTGCCATGCCCTCCTCCAGGGGATCTTTCTGATCCAGGGATCAATGCCGCATCTCCTGCACTGCAGGCAGATTCTTTACCATTGAGCCACCTGGAAAGTCCAAAATATATGCACATATATTTAATAAACCATAAGTTTGAACAAAGCTCTTATGTGACATAATGTCATACATCACAAAGTGAAATGAGCATGAAGAATAATCCTAGAGACAGCTTCAAAGGACACCTCACTGACACCAGAGCCAGGAGGCTGCTAAGGAACCACACCCACCACAACCCAGTGTGGGTCTCTGTCCCCTTCATCCAGCTGGTGCTGTGACCTTGGCTGACCCTTCTCCTTTTCCGTATTATTTCACATCAATGTCAAACATTTGGGGGGCACCTGTGGCTGCACGAGAGAGCCTCACCCCCACTTTGTATCTGAGGCTGAAAGATGAGCTCAGGCTCCTGGTCCTGCGAAGAAGGTTCTCTCAGTTCAGCCTCTTTCTGTGAACCGGCTGTGAGACAGCTTCAAAGGACACCTCACTGACACCAGAGCCAGGAGGCTGCTAAGGAACCACACCCACCACAACCCAGTGTGGGTCTCTGTCCCCTTCATCCAGCTGGTGCTGTGACCTTGGCTGACCCTTCTCCTTTTCCGTATTATTTCACATCAATGTCAAACATTTGGGGGGCACCTGTGGCTGCACGAGAGAGCCTCACCCCCACTTTGTATCTGAGGCTGAAAGATGAGCTCAGGCTCCTGGTCCTGCGAAGAAGGTTCTCTCAGTTCAGCCTCTTTCTGTGAACCGGCTGCCCTGCACTAGCATCCTCGAGAAGAGCTGAGACCTGGGGAGCAGTCTCAGTACTTAGGGCAACTTACTGGGGCCCCACAGAGCAGGAGTGTCTCATACAAACCCGCCTTGGGGCCCGTGCAGACCCAGAATCTGGGAGAGGCAGGGTGGGGATCGGCACAAGCATAACTCGGGCAGGCTCCTCTGCCTCCTTACACACACTGCCTTCCCGAGTGAAGTGAGCACACACTGGCACAAGGCGGTGTGCGGGGTGGATTCCATGCATGGATCCATGCACAGTGCTGCGTGGTGATGCAGTGACTGCTCAGGGCATCAGCAGAGAAAGACACATGCTGTGGCTCGAAGGCTTCACTGCCCTGCTTCCCGATTCAGAACCGCAAGGTGTGACCTTGGTTCTGGGCTGCTCCAGAACACAAACGAACCTTCCGGCATCTCCCACCAGCATCCCATCCTGAACAACTCTCTCATCCCCTGTCTACAGAGCCATTAGGAAGGCGGAAGTGCTGCCCAGTCCTGGAGTCTCGCCTAGCTTGCTCTGTGTGCTCCAGGGCAAACAGTGAAGGCAGACAACCTCGCCTGTGTCTTGTGGGGCTGTAGGAATGGGTATTGGCTTCCTGATGTCCACTGGCATCAAGGGACCTGCAGTGTGAAATCTATGCCAGGTTCAAAATATAATTCTGACCAAGTTTTCTAAAATAAAACAGTCCTCTCGTAGAAATATTTATGCCCACCCCAGTCCTACCATCCTCATGACTATAAAAATTAAGTCATTGTCAAAACAGGTGGGAGCAGTCAGCCTGGACACAAACCCTTCGTCCTGGATTCAGGGGCTATGCAATCTTCCCCTCTCCTTCTCCAGACATCTTGTGACCTAGAACCTCCTTCATGGGCTCTGGAAATCTTCGATGTAGACCCAAGAACACCTAGGGATCAAGGATACCATTTAGATCCATAAATTTTCCCCTAATGGACAGCCCCAGTGTGGGAAAAGAAAACCCACGCAGATTCCACACAGAAGACAGGGAAGATTAAAAACCAACATTGCAGGTGAGACTCAGTGCAGACGGTAAGCACCATCCTATCTGGTGAGAGGACCGTTCAAGGGAGAGACCTGCTTCATCCCAACTCCATCCGTGAATTAGCCTCCTATTAGCAGCACCTGCAATCAGCGTGTCCTCCCCCGTGGGTTATCCAAGTGGGTGGAATGGCTGTAAAATACTACTCTGGCTAATGAGGGTGATGATAAGAGAGTGCAGTGTCATAGGCCCATTCGCAACAGAACATCACACATATTGAACAATTACTGCACTCTGTGAAGTGCCATGGGTCTCCACTCTGGGCTCAGCTCTTAATACTCTTGTTTCTGTTAAAAATCTGCATCACAGCAGGTGTGTGGATGAAAAGTGAAAGTGTTAGTCACTCAGTTGTGTCCAACTCTTTGCGCTCCCATGGACTTTAAACTGCCAGGCTCCTCTGACCATGGGATCCTCGAGGCAAGAGTACTGGAATGGGTTGCCATTTCCTTCTCCAGGAGATCTTCCCCACCCAGGGATCAAACCCAGGCTTCCTGCATTGCAGGCAAATTCCTTACTGCCTGAGCCATATACCTGTAAAGCTCTTTAAGCAATTGGAAAAAATCTTCTGGCACTAGTGTGATCACAATTTTGACCTTCACAAAAGCCGACTAAATAAAACAGTCTAATTTACATTCATAGCCTGAACCCCAGCTGAGAACTGCCTCTTAAGCAATGTGCATGCCTAGATTTAAGATGACAGGGCTACAGAAGGTTTGTGGCATGTCTGCCCATCACGATTACTGGAAAAAGCAACACAGAGACCTTTGCCTCATGTGAAGAATAGCACATTATTGACAACATAGTGAGAAGGGGCTAGACCCAACTTCAAGCTCAGGCCACTCACCAGCCCCATGACCTTGGGCCTCTGAATTCTGGTTGTGCCATTTGCCAAATGAAAAAAAAAAAATTAATAGTTTTTCTTCGTCACCTAGGTGTTGTGGGGAATAAATGAGAAACCTCTTTATAACCATAAAGTGCTTCTACAGGTCAAGGACACTATTAACATTTACAGCCTAAATCCTCAGAGATTTGTTATAGCGGCTGCTGTGTGTTTTGTTTTGGTTCCCCTCAGGGTACCTTTAAAAAATGTGGCCTGCGTTTCTGTTACGATGGCATTTAGACCTTTGCTTCATCAAAGTCAAGGGCGAACTTTCATAAATTCTTTCTCTTGACGGAAACAGCAAGCCCTCGCCTGCAGTGGCAAATCATGACCAGGAAGCCCTCGGTCATGATGAACGGCCGTGAAATGGGGTTGATGGCCACAGCATCATTACCCTTCTACACAAACTCCACGAGGACAACCCTGTGCAACACCCCAGAACGAGGCTGGCGTGCAAGAGGGAATTTTTAATCAATACAGAGTGAGAAAGAAAAGAGATGGACACGGCACCCGAAAGTGCCGCCTGCCCAAGAAACAGTGGCCGCCTGGCTGGCTTCCTGTGTTACAGACGCCCTCCCATTCTGCCCGGCTGAATTTGAATATTAAAACCAAAAACACGAGAAAGCCCTTCACTCTCTTCCTTTCACTGAGTCAGGCTTTAGCTTGAAAATCACACGAGATCTCAGAAATTCTCTTTAAATAATTAATTTAGGTGCAGAGAGCGGCATTCCAGTTGAGTGAATTCCTCCACAATTTAAACAGTAAGGGGAAAACGCTCTGTCCAGTGAGAAATTACATGCGATAAATAATAGAACACTTGGATCAGTGACTGATAGCAGAAAAAGGAGGAAAGTCAGCATGAGGGTGGAGTCGGTTCAAGACCACACCTGTGTGATGCTTAGCCGCTGACACCAGCCGTGTGAAGGCCCCAGGACTCAGGGTACCAGGCTCGAGCACTGACGACAAGGGCCGCCTCCTCGTGTTCTGAGGGGGCTCAAGAGGGGACTCAGATAAGACAGGCCTGGAGAAAGACAGCTTCTCACCCTGGAGGGGTTCACCCCAACTCCATCCCTCTCCAGACTCTTAAGCAGAAAAGTCTCCGGTTTCCTGAGCTACCGTGCAGCGTGGCTGCACTGCCCGAAGGGAGGACGAGGTCAGGACTCCTCTTGCTGAGGGAGGCGCCAGGCCTCCTTTGGGAAAGACTGCCATTTCACTCTATTTCCCATGAGAGGGAGGTGGGGACCCCTGTATAATTCTTTTTCTGGATAATATTAAGTCATCTGGTAGCTTTGACTCAAACGTGGCCTTAGGCCTTAGAGCCTACTGTAAGACAAAGGGAGGGAATTTCAATGTGCTTTAAGCAGGCTCTTTTGCTTGGAGTGGGTATTCAAAACGGAGATCTAGGTGTGTAGTTAGGAATACACATGTATAGGTCCTGTGAGAACATCATGCTCAGTTCTTCGGTTGTGTCTGACTCTTTGCGACCCCATGAGAATGTCAGTCAACACCTAATGTCCTTCACTGACCAGGAAACTACCACACAGGCGTCCTCTGACTTCTCTAGTTTCCGTCCACAGCCTCAGAGACTCAGTGGTTGATGTTTTTACAAAGGGCTCTTACGAGATTTTACAACGACAATTACACTTGTGTGTATTTTCCACAGCATAGATTAACTGCTTGTCGTTCAGTTGCTAAGTTGTGTCCGACTCTTTGCAACCCAACGGACTGCAGTGAGCCACGCTCACTTGTCCTTCACCATCTCCCAGAGTTTGCTCAAACTCATGTCCATTGAGTCAGTGATGCCATCCAACAATCTCAGCCTCTGTCATCCCCTTCTCCTCCTGCCCTCAATCTTTCCCAGCATCAGGGTCTTTCCTAATGAGTCAGCTCTTCGCATCAGGTGGCCAAAGTATTAGGGCTTTACAACAGTCCTTCCAAAGAATATTCAGGGTTGATTTTCTTTAGGATTGACTGGTTTAATCTCCTAAACTGCTAGTTGCTTTAAAAAAATTTTTTTTGTAAATTAATTAGAGGCTAATTACTTTACAATATTGTAGTGGTTTTTGCCATACATTCACATGAATCAGCCATGGGTGTAATGTGTCCCCCATCCTGAACCCCCCTCCCACCTCCCTCCATAAAGCTGCTTTAAGTTTATTCTGCAAATAGTTTCAGAATAGGCATGCTCTAATACCTTCTTTCCTACTGGCATTTAGTTGTGATGTGTGTTAATGAAAATAGTGTGATTTTTATATGAGAGTAGCATCAGCTCTTTTCCAGGATGACATTAGGAACTGGGTATTATCTGATGGCAATTAGACAGAGGACGTCTCCTCTTACGAGGTTCTTATAGGAGCTGTTCACATACAGAGAAATAATAAGCAAGAATAGTGATTTGCTTTTGTAAAAAACTTTTAGAGTCAGGTTAAAGCATGATACCATCCACTCTCTCCAACATGAATAGTTTCACCCAATGGAAATGTTTGCTAACAGTGAGTACAAAGGATTCAGGTAACTTTAGAGACTCTAATCACAGAAACAGTTTACTACCTGCAGATCCCAGGGTCATCAACTAGAAGAGACAATATTAAAACAAGTGTCAGAAGAAAATTATACAACCAATGAGAATTTCCCAGCTTCTCTGAATAGTATGTGACATCTAGATGGGGGTGTGGAACAGAAAGAATATAAACAGCATATTAAAAAGCAAAGATAACACTTTGCCAACAAAGGTCTGTATAGTCAAAGCTATGGTTTTACCAGTAGTCATGTATGGATGTGAGAGCTGGACCATTAAGAAGGCTGAGCACTGAAGAATTGACACGTTAGAACTGCAGTGCTGGAAAAGACTCTTGAGAGTCCCTTGGACTGCAAGGAGATCAGACCAGTCAACCCTAAAGGAAATCAACCCTGAATATTCATTGGAAAAACTGATGTTGAAGCTCCAATATTTTGGCCACCTGATGCAAAGAGCTGACTCATTAGAAAAGATCCTGATGCTGGGAAAGACTGAAGGCAGGAAGAGAAGGGGATGACAGAGGATGGATGGCATCACCGACTCAATGGACATGAATTTGGACAAACTGCAGGAGATTGTGAAGGACAGGGAAGCCTAACGTGCTGCAGTTCATGGGTCGCAAAGATTCAGACATGACTTAGGACTTTAGTTCAGTTTAGTTGCTCCGTCATGTCCGACTCATGTGACCCCATGAATCACAGCACGCCAGGCGTCCCTGTCCATCACCAACTCCTGGAGTTTACCCAAACCCATGTCCATCGAGTCAGTGATGGCATCCAGCCATCTCATCCTCTGTCGTCCCCTCCTCCTCCTGCCCTCAGTCTTTCCCAGCATCATGATCTCTTCAAATGAGTCAGCTCTTTGCATCAGGTGGCCAAAATATTGGAGTTTCAGCTTCAACATCAGTCCTTCCAATGAATACCCAGGACTGATCTCCTTTAGGATGGACTGGATCTCCTTGCAGTCCAAGGGACTCTCAAGGGTCTTCTCCAACACCACAGTCAAAAGCATCAATTCTTCTGTGCTCAGCTTTCTTTATAGTCCCAACTTTCACATCCATACATGACCAATGGAAAAACCATAGCCTTGACTATACGGACCTTTGTTGGCAAAGTAATGTCTCTGCTTTTTAATATGCTGTCTAGGCTGGTCATAACTTTCCTTCCAAGGAGTAAGTGTCTTTTAATTTTATGGCTGCAATCACCATCTGCAGCAATCTTGGAGCCCAGCAAAATAAAGTCAGCCACTGTTTCCACTGTTTCCCCATCTATTTGCCATGAAGTGATGGGACCGGATGCCATGGTCTTAGTTTTCTGAATGTTGAGCTTTAAGCCAACTGCTTCACTCTCCTCTNGCCAAAATATTGGAGTTTCAGCTTCAACATCAGTCCTTCCAATGAATACCCAGGACTGATCTCCTTTAGGATGGACTGGATCTCCTTGCAGTCCAAGGGACTCTCAAGGGTCTTCTCCAACACCACAGTCAAAAGCATCAATTCTTCTGTGCTCAGCTTTCTTTATAGTCCCAACTTTCACATCCATACATGACCAATGGAAAAACCATAGCCTTGACTATACGGACCTTTGTTGGCAAAGTAATGTCTCTGCTTTTTAATATGCTGTCTAGGCTGGTCATAACTTTCCTTCCAAGGAGTAAGTGTCTTTTAATTTTATGGCTGCAATCACCATCTGCAGCAATCTTGGAGCCCAGCAAAATAAAGTCAGCCACTGTTTCCACTGTTTCCCCATCTATTTGCCATGAAGTGATGGGACCGGATGCCATGGTCTTAGTTTTCTGAATGTTGAGCTTTAAGCCAACTGCTTCACTCTCCTCTTTCACTTTCATCAAGAGGCTTTTTAGCTCCTCTTCACCTTCTGCCATAAGGGTGGTGTCATCCGCATATCTGAGGTTATTGCTATTTCTCCCGGCAATCTTGATTCCAGCTTGTACTTCTCCCAGTCCAGCGTTTCTCATGATGTACTCTGCATAGAAGTTAAATAAGCGCAACAACATATACAGTAAATGGCCATGACAGAAGGGAGAAAACCTGGACGCTCGGATCATCTTCTTTTGGTCCTAATCAAAGTATTGTTCCTTGTTCTGTGATGTCCACCTTCCAGTGAGGGAGCGTGTGGCGTAAGCCCGAGGCCAGTGTGGGGCTTTCACTTCTCTACAATCTTCAAAGTTGAAATCCCACGTGCTCCACCTCTGGGTAGCGATACAGCACAGGAACCCTCTATGTGTTATAGAGCAACGATCAGCCAGCTCAGAGGGCCCTGCAAAAGGAGCAGACTGAATGCAGGTCCCAAGACAAGCCCCATGGCTCTCAGTGACCCTTCTTTATGGGCTTGACTGAACATCTAACAGGTTCTTAACCTGCCCAGGGTCCACACCCAGGACCCCTTCTAAGCCTGTGTCTGTCCCATCTCAGTTACCAGTACTTGTTGCTGGGCCAACAATCCACAGGTCCCTCTAAATTCTTCCCATCCTCCACCCACAACATCTGAGCCAGCAGCAAGACCTGTTGGTTTATTGCCAAAATGTCGTCAGAAGCCATTCACTTCCTGCTGTTTTCACAGGACAGCACCTATGACAGGCTAGGCCTGTCCAGGTCTCCCCTGCCTCCTGCCAGCATCTAGCATCTAGGCCCAAATGCCCATCTGTCCATCTCCTCCCAAGCACAATCCCCTGGTGGGCCCCACTGATCTAGACTAAAACCTCTGCCGCCAGCCCAAGCCAGCCCCCAGGGTCCCTACCACCCGGCAGCTGTCCACCTCCCCCACTTAAGGCACCTACTCTTGACCACCCCCCGCTACCCTGACTCATCTGCATTTTGCTTGACAGCTTCCTTGTCTTGATTTGGGCGAAACTGTCACCCCCGTAGAGAGGTCTTTCCTGACGCCTTACACTAAATAAATCGCCTTCCCACCACAGTCCCCCTGCTCTGTCTGCCCTACCCTCAGCGTTCCTGCATCTAAGACGCTCTCACTGATGATGGACTCATCACCCCCTCTGTGATGGGTCCCCTTGTCACTTCATGGCCACACGTCCAGGGACCCAGGCAGTGTCTGCAAAGCTTGTTCAGCATGTTCTCCATAAGCAAATGCTGAATAAATGACTCTGAAGACATCCTCCCCAAAGTACATGTGGCCACAAGTGTTCTGCAAGGAGACCAACCAATGGGGCGTCTCAGCATCCTGGGAAGATGTGAGAAGGTGGGCAACAGAGAGTGAGCACAAGCAGAGCGGTCAGCAAGGGCCCGGGTTGGAAGCGACCTTAGAGACACGACCGCTGAGCTCCGAAAGCTCACCGCACGGTCTGCAAGTGGGTGCGACATGAATCCACAGGAGGAGGATTAGATGCCAATAATGCGCTGGGTTTAAAGAGGGGAAGACTGGTATGAAACCCAGTGGTTGGGCAAAGCTTCGCCAAAGGAGTCAGAGAATCTGAAAAGACAGACAGGAGTAGCAGGGCTTGCAGACAGAGGAAGAGGTATAAATGAGAAAAGGTCTGGGGTGGGGACGCATTGGCTGGGCCCAGATTTTGCCCTGAGGAAGCCCCAAAGAGACTGATTAGATTCTGCTCAAACTGTGTGTTTTAGAATGCTCAAATATTTATTGTCTAAAGGAATTCAGAGACAGACAGATGGGGGTGGAAGGTGATTTGTTCAGGCATTTCTTTCCTCTCTAAGGCACTGGTGGTATTTTTCTTGAGAACTTCGGTTCATTTGTTAAACAAATAGTTATTACTTGCCTCCCAGGTACCAGGCACTTTGTGCATGGATGGGCTTCCATAGGGAATGAAAGGTCACAGTTCTTGTGCCAGAAGTCCAAAGAGGTCAACAGTACACAGGTACGTTCAAAATAATGATGGAAGTATAATTTTTAAATTCCGTATTTCAGGCAATCTCTTTGATGTTAGTCATGTGGGAAGATAGAAAGAAGATGTTATTCATAGTTATCAGTGAGGCTGTTTGTACCACAATGTTTTAGAAGGGATGGTAAGGTGAGATACATAGAACAAGCTAGTGGTCGTCAGTGGGGAGGGGAAACGTACGAGTGGGGAATAAGAAGTACAAACTCTTAGGTGTAAAATAAATGAACAAAAGGATATAATGTATGACACAGGGAATATAGCCAATTTTTAAAATAGTAACTATAAATGGAATATAACATTTTAAAAAGGTGNTGGTAAGGTGAGATACATAGAACAAGCTAGTGGTCGTCAGTGGGGAGGGGAAACGTACGAGTGGGGAATAAGAAGTACAAACTCTTAGGTGTAAAATAAATGAACAAAAGGATATAATGTATGACACAGGGAATATAGCCAATTTTTAAAATAGTAACTATAAATGGAATATAACATTTTAAAAAGGTGAATCACTATACTGCACACCTGTAACTTACATAATATTGTCCAGCAACTATACTTCAATTAAAAAAAAAACAATATAAACATACAAGGCCCACGTGATCAGGACACACATAACTGGAAAAAAATGAAAGGACAGTGAGGCTGAAACCAAGCAGGACCCAACCCCCAACAAAGTCTTCCTCCTGCCTCTTGTTTGTAGAAAAACTTTAGCCAAAGAACAAACTTAATCAGAGAGTTGAGAAAATGCAGAAAAGAAGGGAAATAGTCAAACAACATCAAATAATAAAAGTTTAGCCATCAAACAAAGTCAAAGACCTTTAGTTCCTCCTCAAGGGCTATAGATAATAATTTAAGCCATGTCCTGTGAGTTTCTTATAGGTACTGAAACCCCCACCAGACAGGAGAAGTTAACTACATGATGCCCAGATTGCAGCAGTGACATAAGCTGCCACAACTGCAAGAACTGTCCTCAAACAGATGGGAACAAGCCAGTCTTGGAACTGAAGATTAACTGCGCTTAAAACAGTTAGGGACGCCTGGGGTGCTGCAGTCCATGGGGTCGCAAAGAGTCAGACACGACTTAGCACCTGAACAACAAAACAATCAAGATGACATGAGTCAGACCACTGATGACCAATTCCAAGATGACAGTCAAGAGCTGATTGCTCTTCTACACATAGCCCTCCACCCCACCTGTGCACCCTGACCCTCCCCTATAAGAGTTCGTGCCCCCAATCAGCAAGGGGGAGCTGGCCCTTTGGGACATGAGTCCACCTTCCCCACTAGGATTGCTGGCTTCCTCAAGGAAGCTACCTCCTCTCACCCAACAGTTGTCTGTCCATACTGGATTCTTGAGCCACAAGAACTTGAGTTTGGCAACAAGGTAACTCATTTTGAAACATCCATAGAGCAGCTGTGAGGGGCCCACTTGGCACCTTTGCTCCTTCTTCTTCTCCCTCCTGTCTTCAGACATTTCTGCCAGTTTAATCACAGCCATGTAAAAACACACATGGTATGGACAAGGCCTGATCAACCTGTATCTGGCAGCAGTGTCTGCAATTGGGATGGAACCGTGAGCATGACTGTCAACAGCTTGGAGGCCAGTGCCAGGTGCAAGCTGTTGACTCACTGACCACAGACATAGAGAGTGGCTACTTAGCAACTTTCATGATGAGAACAGAGCAATTCACAGAGGAGTGTCACTGCCTCCTCTCAGACACTGCCAGCCATGGGCAATCACTAACTGGTCAGTGACATGGTTCTGACAAGAGATATCTTGGAGAAACATGGAATGTTCCGTCTTCAAGGTGGTCCTCTCCCTTGCACCTCGAAATTCAACAGTTGTTAATTCTATCAAGAGATGTAGATTTCAGCACTCCCTGGTTATTTCGATTCTTGTTTTTTCCCAGAGCATTGCCCTTTTACTATGTTATGGTGACCTGTGAACACCTATTTTCATAATATACTGGTACATTCAAAAAAGTAAATTCTTAAATGCAAAGTTAGCTCTAAACACAGCCTGGTACACCATGTGGATTACTGAACAATCAACTATGATCAGGTTCTCCTCCACAATTCTGTTCTGCCTGGATTTACTGACTAGGGCTGCCAGCTTGAACAACAAATTATTTCTCACAGTTCTGAAGGCCAGAAGTCCAAGATTCAGGTGTCAGCAGGTTTGGTTTCTCCTAAGCCCATGGCTGTCCTCTGTGGCTCTTCCTCAGCTCCCACCCCTAGTGTCTCTCTGTCTGTCTCCAAATTTCCCTTTCTTCTAAGGTTACAGGTTGGATCAGGACCCACCTAACAGCCTCATTTTATTTATCACCACTTCAAAGGCCCTAGCTTCAAATACAGACACATTCTGAAACCCTGGAGGTCAGGGCTTCAACACTGGGGAACACAGTTCAATCAGTCCCAGTCCTAATATACAGTTGGTCCTGAGAGGCAGTGGGTAGGACTCAGAGACCTCTTAGAGGGCTGGCTCTTGGGCCTGGGGAGGCACCTCACCCCTGCTCCGAGAGTTCCACAATGAAACACAGGAGAGCTGGTGGGAGCTTTTAAAGTCCTCCATCTCCTTTCTCCTATTTCCTGAGATTCCACAGAAAGAAGAAGCCTGGGCTCCAATCTTGTTCTAGTATAGAGGTAAAGATGGCAAACTGTAAGAATTCGGAGGAGAAGGGCTTTACTTGTAGGGGGTGGATCCCAGCTTTGTGTAGGAGGCGACAGCCCAGTTGAGCTTTGGAGAACGGGCAGCAGGTTGGTGTGAAGAGATAAGAGCATCAGAGGCGAGAGGAAGGTGTGGCTGTGGGGAGGATGGCGCGTGCGAGAAGGTGACTGAGTGTGAATGACCACACGTGGGGCCCAGGGTGTACGTTATCACACCGAGTCCCCGCAGAGCCCCTGTGCAGTAAGCCAATCCGGATTTACACTCCTTTCTAATGGCAAACAAAACAGAGGCTGGACAGCTGGGTAGCCGTACCTGAGAGAGATGATGCGAACACACCTGACCGCAGCACCCTCCCGTTCCCCCAGCTCAGAAGCGCGTGCGTTCAGTCCCTACTGCCAGCCTCACAAATTCTCACATACTTAAATAAACAACCCAAGTTTCTTACCTCCGTTCTTCAAGTCAACAGTCTATGCAGGCTCACCTGGTGTTCAGATCCGGGTTGCCCAAGGCCAAAATCCAGGTGCGGCCAGTGGGGCGCTGCCGGGAGCTCTAGGGAGATGGGCTTCTAGCCTCGTTCACGGGCAGGATTCGGGTTCAGGCTCTCCTGTGATCGAGGACCCTGCCTCCGGGCTGGTGCGGTCAGCTGAGGGTCACTCCCGGATTCTGGAGCTGCCCGCTGCCCTCGGCTCCTGGTCCTCACCCGCTCAAAGCTGGCCCCTCTCAACCCGCGGCCGCCGGCCTAGAGCCTGACGACTTGCCCTGTTTCTCAATGTGCATGCGTGCAGCAAGGGCCCACCTGACCACGCGGGAACCTCTCTCCACGCCGAGGCTCGTCCCTCCAATCACAGGGAGACTCTCCCCACGTTGGGGCACGTTCCTCCAATCACAGGAAAACTCCCCCACGCCGAGGCTCGTCCCTCCAATCACAGGGAGACTCTCCCCACGTTGGGGCACGTTCCTCCAATCACAGGAAAACTCCCCCATGCTGAGGCGCGTTCCTCCAATCGCAGCTGCTAAGTCGTGCTCACCCGGGAACGTGGAGCCGCACTGCCTGAACTCCAGGACTAGGCTGGGGTCCTCGACTTTTCTTCATGGGTGGTGAGACCTGTTCGAGTTGTTTGGCTGCTGAACAGCCAAGGGGGAGGACAGGGTGGCAGAGAGGGTTTTGTCCTGGTCAGGAAATCTGCTCCGAGGAGATGGCTCTGGCAGCCATAGGGAGGTGGGTTGGTCTGGTGAGAGACTGGAGCTGGGGGATGAGTTTGGAGTCTTTCAAATACCCAAAGTGAGCGCCATGGGGAAGTGAAGAAGGGCTGGAAGGCCGTTTGCCCAAACTCCAGGTCTCCTGATGTCAATTAAGCTGCCAGTTTGGCTTGATGTGAATTTCCTGTTTCCCTTCCTGGCCTCAGAAGATACTAAGTGATGCCCTCGTGAAAAGAGCGATAAGGAAGGAAGAAAAATTGATAAAAACTTGAACTGGCAAGAAGGTCGACTAGTGAGTGGCCAGGTTCCTAAGAGGGGGAGTGGACCCCAAAGCTTGAGGCGTCAGAGACCAGACACGGACCAGATCTTTGAAGGGCGTGGCTTCTTAAAAGATGCTGACCACCTGCACAGGCTAGGTGCATAGAGGGCATAGAGGGAGCCAGGAGTAAGCCTGCCCCATCTCTCCCACTCCCCCCAAGGGGAATGTTCTCATTTTTCACCGCTGAGTGGAGAGAACCCAGAAACACAGCTGAGAATATATAGACACTTAATATGCAAAAGAGATGGCTTTTGGGGTCACTGGGGAAAGAACAGACTTTAAGTAGTCATAGGACAACTGGGGATTCGTGTTCAAAAATTGATATTGCAGCCCTATCTAAATATGCAACACAAACCAAACTCCAGGTAAATGAAGGACTTAAATGTGGAAAGCAAAACCCTAAAATTTGAGGAGACCATGCTGGTTATCTTTGTGATCTTGGGGTAAGGAATAATTTCTTTACACAGAACACAAAGCGCAAACAAAAGAGTGACTTATAAGTCTGACCACCTTAAGATTAAAAATTTATGTTTATCTAGGGACACTAGAGTTTGGGAGATATTTATAACATATGTTATTGACAAAAGATTAGCATTCAGAATCTATAAAAAATCCCCAAGAATCAAAATGAGAAAGATAAATAACCAGGAAGAGCAATGGTCAAAGAACATTTCAGAGATGGGAAAACTTAAATAGCCTGTAAAGAAAGGAGAAGCTATTTAACTGGAGTTTTCTGGGAAATTAATCTTAAAAGTACAGTAAGAATTGACACTAGA
The DNA here is from genome assembly GCA_006410675.1 of Oreotragus oreotragus. Lineage (NCBI taxonomy): Eukaryota > Metazoa > Chordata > Mammalia > Artiodactyla > Bovidae > Oreotragus > Oreotragus oreotragus. Next base: position 177,908 of record SJYX01024154.1, read on the forward strand.
GCTTGTATGTCAATACAACAGCCGTAGAATCCATAATACCTCAGACTGGAGACAACCCAGATCTCCTAAAATCCGTGAGTGGTCATAGAAACTGGAGTCCATCCAGATGGTGAAGAGCTGCTGCTTTCAGCCCTGAAATGGATGACCTGTGACCCAGGCAAGAACCAGGGTGGATCTCAGGGGTATCGTGCTGAATGATAAAAGCAAATTCCAAAAGTGTGCAGGCTGGATGATTCCATCTAGGGCATTCTTGAAATTTAACGGATGCTCAGCTGTCAGGGTGAGGGGTGAGGTGGGAGGTCAGTGGGTGTGGTTGTATCCGGCAACACCGAGGATCCTGTGGTGGTGAGAACGTTCTGGATCCTTGTTTCCCTGTGGTGGTGGATATACAAACCTTTGCGTGATAAAACTGCACAGAACTAAGTGTGTGCGCGCACGCACACACACACACAAGAACACGTGACCAGTGGGTGTGTCTGTGCTGGCCTCCTGGCTGTGACACTGCACTGAAGCCTTCTGGGTGTTCCTGCTGAGCGGGGGGACTGGATAGAGATCTTAAGATACACAGCTCTTTTCTCTTCTTTTTCCACCCTCACCCTCTGGGTGGTGATGGGCAGTCAGGGCCGCTCTGCCTCTGCAGATTTAAATGGCCTTTTCCAGACAGCAACTTTTCTTTGGGAAATGTTGGTCTCTCAGCTGCCCCGCTTCTCCCCTCGCCC
>SJYX01024154.1:178650-198749 GCA_006410675.1 Oreotragus oreotragus
TCCCTGGTTATTTCGATTCTTGTTTTTTCCCAGAGCATTGCCCTTTTACTATGTTATGGTGACCTGTGAACACCTATTTTCATAATATACTGGTACATTCAAAAAAGTAAATTCTTAAATGCAAAGTTAGTTAAACACAGCCTGGTACACCATGTGGATTACTGAACAATCAACTATGATCAGGTTCTCCTCCACAATTCTGTTCTGCCTGGATTTACTGACTAGGGCTGCCAGCTTGAACAACAAATTATTTCTCACAGTTCTGAAGGCCAGAAGTCCAAGATTCAGGTGTCAGCAGGTTTGGTTTCTCCTAAGCCCATGGCTGTCCTCTGTGGCTCTTCCTCAGCTCCCACCCCTAGTGTCTCTCTGTCTGTCTCCAAATTTCCCTTTCTTCTAAGGATACAGGTTGGATCAGGACCCACCTAACAGCCTCATTTTATTTATCACCACTTCAAAGGCCCTAGCTTCAAATACAGACACATTCTGAAACCCTGGAGGTCAGGGCTTCAACACTGGGGAACACAGTTCAATCAGTCCCAGTCCTAATATACAGTTGGTCCTGAGAGGCAGTGGGTAGGACTCAGAGACCTCTTAGAGGGCTGGCTCTTGGGCCTGGGGAGGCACCTCACCCCTGCTCCGAGAGTTCCACAATGAAACACAGGAGAGCTGGTGGGAGCTTTTAAAGTCCTCCATCTCCTTTCTCCTATTTCCTGAGATTCCACAGAAAGAAGCAGCCTGGGCTCCAATCTTGTTCTAGTATAGAGGTAAAGATGGCAAACTGTAAGAATTCGGAGGAGAAGGGCTTTACTTGTAGAGGGTGGATCCCAGCTTTGTGTAGGAGGCGACAGCCCAGTTGGGCCTTGGAGAACGGGCAGCAGGTTGGTGTGAAGAGATGAGAGCATCAGAGGCGAGAGGAAGGTGTGGCCGTGGGGAGGATGGCGCGTGCAAGGAGGTGACTGAGTGTGAATGACCACACGTGGGGCCCAGGGTGTACGTTATCACACCGAGTCCCCGCGGAGCCCCTGTGCAGTAAGCCAATCCGGATTTACACTCCTTTCCAATGGCAAACAAAACAGAGGCTGGACAGCTGGGTAGCCGTACCTGAGAGAGATGATGCGAACACACCTGACCGCAGCACCCTCCCGTTCCCCCAGCTCAGAAGCGCGTGCGTTCAGTCCCTACTGCCAGCCTCACAAATTCTCACATAGTTAAATAAACAACCCAAGTTTCTTACCTCCGTTCTTCAAGTCAACAGTCTATGCAGGCTCACCTGGTGTTCAGATCCAGGTTGCCCAAGGCCAAAATCCAGGTGCGGCCAGTGGGGCGCTGCCGGGAGCTCTAGGGAGATGGGCTTCTAGCCTCGTTCACAGGCAGGATTCGGGTTCAGGCTCTCCTGTGACCGAGGACCCTGCCTCCGGGCTGGTGCGGTCAGCTGAGGGTCACTCCCGGATTCTGGAGCTGTCCGCTGCCCTCGGCTCCTGGTCCTCACCCGCTCAAAGCTGGCCCCTCTCAACCCGCGGCCGCCGGCCTAGAGCGTGACGACTTGCCCTGTTTCTCAATGTGCATGCGTGCAGCAAGGACCCACCTGACCACGCGGGAACCTCTCTCCACGCCGAGGCTCGTCCCTCCAATCACAGGGAGACTCTCCCCACGTTGGGGCACGTTCCTCCAATCACAGGAAAACTCCCCCACGCCGAGGCTCGTCCCTCCAATCACAGGGAGACTCTCCCCACGTTGGGGCACGTTCCTCCAATCACAGGAAAACTCCCCCATGCTGAGGCGCGTTCCTCCAATCGCAGCTGCTAAGTCGTGCTCACCCGGGAACGTGGAGCCGCACTGCCTGAACTCCAGGACTAGGCTGGGGTCCTCGACTTTTCTTCATGGGTGGTGAGACCTGTTCGAGTTGTTTGGCTGCTGAACAGCCAAGGGGGAGGACAGGGTGGCAGAGAGGGTTTTGTCCTGGTCAGGAAATCTGCTCCGAGGAGATGGCTCTGGCAGCCATAGGGAGGTGGGTTGGTCTGGTGAGAGACTGGAGCTGGGGGATGAGTTTGGAGTCTTTCAAATACCCAAAGTGAGCGCCATGGGGAAGTGAAGAAGGGCTGGAAGGCCGTTTGCCCAAACTCCAGGTCTCCTGATGTCAATTAAGCTGCCAGTTTGGCTTGATGTGAATTTCCTGTTTCCCTTCCTGGCCTCAGAAGATACTAAGTGATGCCCTCGTGAAAAGAGCGATAAGGAAGGAAGAAAAATTGATAAAAACTTGAACTGGCAAGAAGGTCGACTAGTGAGTGGCCAGGTTCCTAAGAGGGGGAGTGGACCCCAAAGCTTGAGGCGTCAGAGACCAGACACGGACCAGATCTTTGAAGGGCGTGGCTTCTTAAAAGATGCTGACCACCTGCACAGGCTAGGTGCATAGAGGGCATAGAGGGAGCCAGGAGTAAGCCTGCCCCATCTCTCCCACTCCCCCCAAGGGGAATGTTCTCATTTTTCACCGCTGAGTGGAGAGAACCCAGAAACACAGCTGAGAATATATAGACACTTAATATGCAAAAGAGATGGCTTTTGGGGTCACTGGGGAAAGAACAGACTTTAAGTAGTCATAGGACAACTGGGGATTCGTGTTCAAAAATTGATATTGCAGCCCTATCTAAATATGCAACACAAACCAAACTCCAGGTAAATGAAGGACTTAAATGTGGAAAGCAAAACCCTAAAATTTGAGGAGACCATGCTGGTTATCTTTGTGATCTTGGGGTAAGGAATAATTTCTTTACACAGAACACAAAGCGCAAACAAAAGAGTGACTTATAAGTCTGACCACCTTAAGATTAAAAATTTATGTTTATCTAGGGACACTAGAGTTTGGGAGATATTTATAACATATGTTATTGACAAAAGATTAGCATTCAGAATCTATAAAAAATCCCCAAGAATCAAAATGAGAAAGATAAATAACCAGGAAGAGCAATGGTCAAAGAACATTTCAGAGATGGGAAAACTTAAATAGCCTGTAAAGAAAGGAGAAGCTATTTAACTGGAGTTTTCTGGGAAATTAATCTTAAAAGTACAGTAAGAATTGACACTAGAGCTTGTATGTCAATACAACAGCCGTAGAATCCATAATACCTCAGACTGGAGACAACCCAGATCTCCTAAAATCCGTGAGTGGTCATAGAAGCTGGAGTCCATCCAGATGGTGAAGAGCTGCTGCTTTCAGCCCTGAAATGGATGACCTGTGACCCAGGCAAGAACCAGGGTGGATCTCAGGGGTATCGTGCTGAATGATAAAAGCAAATTCCAAAAGTGTGCAGGCTGGATGATTCCATCTAGGGCATTCTTGAAATTTAACGGATGCTCAGCTGTCAGGGTGAGGGGTGAGGTGGGAGGTCAGTGGGTGTGGTTGTATCCGGCAACACCGAGGATCCTGTGGTGGTGAGAACGTTCTGGATCCTTGTTTCCCTGTGGTGGTGGATATACAAACCTTTGCGTGATAAAACTGCACAGAACTAAGTGTGTGCGCGCACGCACACACACACACAAGAACACGTGACCAGTGGGTGTGTCTGTGCTGGCCTCCTGGCTGTGACACTGCACTGAAGCCTTCTGGGTGTTCCTGCTGAGCGGGGGGACTGGATAGAGATCTTAAGATACACAGCTCTTTTCTCTTCTTTTTCCACCCTCACCCTCTGGGTGGTGATGGGCAGTCAGGGCCGCTCTGCCTCTGCAGATTTAAATGGCCTTTTCCAGACAGCAACTTTTCTTTGGGAAATGTTGGTCTCTCAGCTGCCCCGCTTCTCCCCTCGCCCTCCCCAGGGCTTGTGGGATCTGTGTGTGATGTGGGGGTGGGGGTGCCCTGTCTGATCTCAGATGGTCACTATCCAGGCCCTCACCCCCAAGGATGGGAGCTGGGCAGGGGCTGGAGAGGCCAGAGCCCTCTGGCCAATTCTGACTGATCACAGCCACCTCCATTTACCCTGCACACATACAAACACTCAATATTACCATTTTTTTCTTATGTAAGCAGTGATATGGGAAAACTGATTAATTAAGTCTTCATTCTGGAGCAGCTAAACCGATGTCCATGTGTGCTGCTGCTGCTGCTGCTAAGTCACTTCAGTCGTGTCCGACTGTGTGACCCCATAGACGGCAGCCCACCAGGCTCCCCCATCCCTGGGATTCTCCAGGCAAGAATACTGGAGTGGGTTGCCATTTCCTTCTCCAATGCATGAAAGAGAAAAGTGAAAGTGAAGTCGCTCAGTCTGTCCGACTGTTAGTGACTCCATGGACTGCAGCCCACCAGGCTACTCCGTTCATTGGATTTTCCAGGCAAGAGTACTGGGGTGGGGTGCCATTGCTAGATGCTATTATTATCCAGATTTAAGAGAGGAGAAAGTGGAGGTTTAGAGGGGTTGAACTACTTTAATGGTTCACATCAGTGTCACACGGTTGGTTAGGAACTGGCAGATGCAGGATTAAAGCCCTGTCTGGCCCATTTCCAGACTTTGAGCCTCTAATCATTGTGCCTCTGCCAGGAATTGTACATTATCTGGGTGGGGGCAATATTTAAAGCAATGGGATTGGATAAAAAACACTGAGACCAGAGTTTATAGAGAATGTCAGAGCACATCATTTGTGGAGCCCCTACATTTAACAGATGAAGGAAAAGTACTGAACCCCAGAGGAGACCAGACCTGAAAGGAGACAGAGGCACTGATAGGAGTTTTGGAATCGTCATGTGCCTTGGAGTTGTCCAGAAAGGAAAAGACTTTGAGAAGGCCCCTGAAGTTTCAACTGAGATCATTGTTGATCCTTAAAGGAACAGCTTCACCAGAGAAAAAGATTGGTATTGCCAGTGTTTCAGTTATCTGTTGCTAATTAACAAACAACCTTAAGAGTGTTTCTTTAAAAAAAAAAAAATATATATATATATATGTATATATATATGTATATATAATTTTTGTGCCCAGATCCCTGATCCTTTCCTCCTCAGGGTTGCTCCCGGGGCCCACTGTGCTCCCCTTCTCTCAGGACCATTTCATCCACTGCTGTGGATTTAATTCCTCTCTAAGGGCTGCCAACTTCCCGAAGTTAGATTTNAGATGTGTATAAGAGACATATGTATATATATATGTATATATAATTTTTGTGCCCAGATCCCTGATCCTTTCCTCCTCAGGGTTGCTCCCGGGGCCCACTGTGCTCCCCTTCTCTCAGGACCATTTCATCCACTGCTGTGGATTTAATTCCTCTCTAAGGGCTGCCAACTTCCCGAAGTTAGATTTCTAGTCCAGATTTTCTCATTAGTTCCAGCCCATGCCCAGCTGCCGACATGTCCCACAGGCACTGAAGCTGGACATTTCACACACAGAGCGCATCCTTTTTCTCCCTCTCCTTGTTCTGCTGTTTCCTGTGTTGGGGAAAGGCACCAACACAGCTTCTTTGCTTGACAAGGGAACTCAGGGTTGTTGACACATTGCTATCTTCACCCTCTCCCCTCCCATCTGCAACACTTCACCACTTGCCTTGTTTCTCTATGGCCACCTCCCACCCCAGCTACTGTCAAGTTTTGTCAGATCACCCTTTCAGGCTCCTCCACTGCCTCACTCCTTCTAATAGTGATCCCCTACCATCTATTCTCTTCCCTATCGCCAAAGGGAACTTGCAAAATGCAAATCTTATTGTGTCAATACCCCCTATCTTTACTGACTTACACCAGTTAAAGTCCTGACTTCTGTGGCCCATAGAATAAATAATAAAGGATAAGATATACCAGGGACTTCTTTGTGCTGAGCACAAGGACGCACATGATACATGTTAAACCACGAATCCCTCAGCAGGAAGAGTGCAAATCTTCCTTACCTGGTCCCAGTGCAACCTTCCAGCCTCTTCTTTGCCTACACCTCCCTCTTCACCTGGCTCATGCCAACTCACCCTTTATGAATCAGGGCACAGGTTGAAACCACCTCCAGGAACCCTGCGATGTCCTGGATTCAGTCTCTGTTATGAGACGTGTTCCCAGCACATCCTGCAGGATTCACCTTCTGGTTCATCCCCACCACTCTGCCGTCCAACTTGCTTCATACCTTCAGTGTCTTTCACAGGGCCTGGTTCATTGTCATCACTCAATAAATATTTGTTGAATGGATGGATGGATCTTGGAGTTAAAACAGTTCCAAGCATTGGGAGTCATCAGGCAGATGCTTTAACGTTGAGCTACCTGGGAAGCCCTAGAAATCTAAATCCTTGCCACATAGAATTCTGTTTCCTTGCAGTGGAACGAGACTCAACCTCATCCCTTCTGGGAGCAGATGGAGGTTGTCATGCTTCTCAGCTGATGCTCAGTCTCCTCCTGCCTTCCTGTCTCCCTTTATCTACTTGTCTTCCACCCTTTCTCCGGCCCTGATGTATGCAGAGATCTCCAGCTCTGATTAAAACAGGGCTATTTTCAGAGTCCTATTTCAGTCTCAGAAATTAGTCCAAGTTCCTACACAGCCCTGGCAGTACTGCAATTTAATAAATGACATTGATTACCACCTATGTAGGGGGCTTCCCAGGTGGCACTAGTGGTAAAGAGCCCACCTGCCAATGCGGGAGACAGAGGAGACCCAGGTTCAATCCCTGGGTCGGGAAGATCCCCTGGAGGAGGGCATGGCAACCCACTCCAGGATTCTTGCCTGGAAAATCCCATGGACAGAGAAGCTTGGTGCGCTGAAGCCCACAGGGTCACACAGAATCAGACATGACTGAAGTGACTTGGCATACACCTGTCACCTATGTTATGTGTCTCATTGCGACCCTGGATTTCATACAGCAATGCTGAATTCATCTTTGTGTCTGATCAGACCTTAAGGCCACCTCTGGAGGAGAAAACAGTTAATGGGGACGGTCTGAGATTTAGGAACATTTATGGACTGAAGGAAGGGCTCAGTAGTAAAGAAGCCAACTGCCAGTGCAAGAGATGTAGGTTTGATCTCTGGGTCGGGAAGATTCCCTGGCGAAGGAAGTGGCAACCCATTCCAGTATTCCTGCCAGGAGAATCCCATGGATAGAGGAGCCTAGAGGGCTACAGTCCATGAGGGTCACAAAAGAGCTGGACACAACTTAGCAACTAAACAACAACAACAGCAATGGGCTGAAGGAAATAGGCCAAATAGAGTTAATATTGGAAGATATAAGAGAGGAAAACAGGGATCATAGATGGGGCATTGGAAAGTTTTTCTGAAGTCAGTAAAGAAAAACAGCAAACCGATAGTGATCGCTTTGGAGGTTGAGTGAGTTCAGACAGCCCTGATGGCGGTGACGGGGGGAGGTTGTGGAATGTGATGGGTGGGAATGGGTGGAATAGCCTGGCTGGGGGGGTGTGGCCATAGAGGAGAGAACAGCTTCAGAGACATCAGAAGACTCGCCACCAGGATGGTGCAAAGCACGTGGACCGGCAAGGGCAGCACCTAGACGCCTTTCTGGCACACAGTTCACTGGTGCTCAGGAAATGTCTGATCCCTCTTTTGTTTTCCTTTATGTAATTAACCAGGTCCTTGAACATGGACACTTCTCAGGCCACGGTACCTACTCCCTGAGGCCACCACTTTCCATCTGTGGTCTTGCAGGTGCCATCCACGCCAGAAAACCCTGCCATGCATCCTTCATAGCTCACAGGCTGGCCTCCCTCCGTCAACCCCCGTCTGAGTCTCTGCTGTCAGTTTCAAGCACACTCTAGTCCCAGCCCCTTACAGGCTTGTTGACGCATGTTTCTTCTCACCACTCGTCGTAGAAATAGACACTGGAGAAGTGGCAAAATTGGTTTGCATGCAGATGCTGCATCAAACGTTTACCTCAAACCCAACAAAATAACTGAAGCCAGCACAAGTTTCCTGCTTGGCACGGAGCAGGCTGGCAGGAAGCCCCCCCGGGGAAGTGTACGGAGGAGCAAGTGAACGATGTCTCCAGAAGCATCGCCGGGAGCTCTAAGCCAACTCAGCTGCTAACCCGACAAAAACTCGGTGTGACTATACATGTGTATGTCACATAGCGCGTGGAACACGTGTCTATAAATAGTCCACTGAGGCTGGCAGTGACAACACAAGCTCGGTACTCTGCTGGCTTACTTAACTGCACAGAAAGAACAGTGTGTGAGCCCTGCTTGAGGGGCTGTGCATTCAGCCTACAGTCAAGGAGGCTGCTGAGAACCTGATGGTCACACGCCTGGCCCAGCCCTCTGTCGTGTTCAATGTGACGGCTGCAGGGAGGGCTTTGAGCTCAGGAAAGGGCCTCCCAGGGGGCGCAGCGGTAAAGAATCCGCCTGTCAATGCAGGAGACAGGAGTTTGATCCCTGGGTCAGGAAGAGCCCCTGGAGGAGGAAATGGCAACCCACTGCAGGATTCTTGCCTGGAAAATCCCATGGAAAAAGGAGCCTGNAGATGTGTATAAGAGACATATGTATATATATATGTATATATAATTTTTGTGCCCAGATCCCTGATCCTTTCCTCCTCAGGGTTGCTCCCGGGGCCCACTGTGCTCCCCTTCTCTCAGGACCATTTCATCCACTGCTGTGGATTTAATTCCTCTCTAAGGGCTGCCAACTTCCCGAAGTTAGATTTCTAGTCCAGATTTTCTCATTAGTTCCAGCCCATGCCCAGCTGCCGACATGTCCCACAGGCACTGAAGCTGGACATTTCACACACAGAGCGCATCCTTTTTCTCCCTCTCCTTGTTCTGCTGTTTCCTGTGTTGGGGAAAGGCACCAACACAGCTTCTTTGCTTGACAAGGGAACTCAGGGTTGTTGACACATTGCTATCTTCACCCTCTCCCCTCCCATCTGCAACACTTCACCACTTGCCTTGTTTCTCTATGGCCACCTCCCACCCCAGCTACTGTCAAGTTTTGTCAGATCACCCTTTCAGGCTCCTCCACTGCCTCACTCCTTCTAATAGTGATCCCCTACCATCTATTCTCTTCCCTATCGCCAAAGGGAACTTGCAAAATGCAAATCTTATTGTGTCAATACCCCCTATCTTTACTGACTTACACCAGTTAAAGTCCTGACTTCTGTGGCCCATAGAATAAATAATAAAGGATAAGATATACCAGGGACTTCTTTGTGCTGAGCACAAGGACGCACATGATACATGTTAAACCACGAATCCCTCAGCAGGAAGAGTGCAAATCTTCCTTACCTGGTCCCAGTGCAACCTTCCAGCCTCTTCTTTGCCTACACCTCCCTCTTCACCTGGCTCATGCCAACTCACCCTTTATGAATCAGGGCACAGGTTGAAACCACCTCCAGGAACCCTGCGATGTCCTGGATTCAGTCTCTGTTATGAGACGTGTTCCCAGCACATCCTGCAGGATTCACCTTCTGGTTCATCCCCACCACTCTGCCGTCCAACTTGCTTCATACCTTCAGTGTCTTTCACAGGGCCTGGTTCATTGTCATCACTCAATAAATATTTGTTGAATGGATGGATGGATCTTGGAGTTAAAACAGTTCCAAGCATTGGGAGTCATCAGGCAGATGCTTTAACGTTGAGCTACCTGGGAAGCCCTAGAAATCTAAATCCTTGCCACATAGAATTCTGTTTCCTTGCAGTGGAACGAGACTCAACCTCACCCCTTCTGGGAGCAGATGGAGGTTGTCATGCTTCTCAGCTGATGCTCAGTCTCCTCCTGCCTTCCTGTCTCCCTTTATCTACTTGTCTTCCACCCTTTCTCCGGCCCTGATGTATGCAGAGATCTCCAGCTCTGATTAAAACAGGGCTATTTTCAGAGTCCTATTTCAGTCTCAGAAATTAGTCCAAGTTCCTACACAGCCCTGGCAGTACTGCAATTTAATAAATGACATTGATTACCACCTATGTAGGGGGCTTCCCAGGTGGCACTAGTGGTAAAGAGCCCACCTGCCAATGCGGGAGACAGAGGAGACACAGGTTCAATCCCTGGGTCGGGAAGATCCCCTGGAGGAGGGCATGGCAACCCACTCCAGGATTCTTGCCTGGAAAATCCCATGGACAGAGAAGCTTGGTGCGCTGAAGCCCACAGGGTCACACAGAATCAGACATGACTGAAGTGACTTGGCATACACATGCCACCTATGTTATGTGTCTCATTGCGACCCTGGATTTCATACAGCAATGCTGAATTCATCTTTGTGTCTGATCAGACCTTAAGGCCACCTCTGGAGGAGAAAACAGTTAATGGGGACGGTCTGAGATTTAGGAACATTTATGGACTGAAGGAAGGGCTCAGTAGTAAAGAAGCCAACTGCCAGTGCAAGAGATGTAGGTTTGATCTCTGGGTTGGGAAGATTCCCTGGCGAAGGAAGTGGCAACCCGTTCCAGTATTCCTGCCAGGAGAATCCCATGGATAGAGGAGCCTAGAGGGCTACAGTCCATGAGGGTCACAAAAGAACTGGACACAACTTAGCAACTAAACAACAACAACAGCAATGGGCTGAAGGAAATAGGCCAAATAGAGTTAATATTGGAAGATATAAGAGAGGAAAACAGGGATCATAGATGGGGCATTGGAAAGTTTTTCTGAAGTCAGTAAAGAAAAACAGCAAACCGATAGTGATCGCTTTGGAGGTTGAGTGAGTTCAGACAGCCCTGATGGTTGTGACGGGGGGAGGTTGTGGAATGTGATGGGTGGGAATGGGTGGAATAGCCTGGCTGGGGGGGTGTGGCCATAGAGGAGAGAACAGCTTCAGAGACATCAGAAGACTCGCCACCAGGATGGTGCAAAGCACGTGGACCGGCAAGGGCAGCACCTAGACGCCTTTCTGGCACACAGTTCACTAGTGCTCAGGAAATGTCTGATCCCTCTTTTGTTTTCCTTTATGTAATTTACCAGGTCCTTGAACGTGGACACTTCTCAGGCCACGGTACCTACTCCCTGAGGCCACCACTTTCCATCTGTGGTCTTGCAGGTGCCATCCACACCAGAAAACCCTGCCATGCATCCTTCATAGATCACAGGCTGGCCTCCCTCCGTCAACCCCCGTCTGAGTCTCTGCTGTCAGTTTCAAGCACACTCTAGTCCCAGCCCCTTACAGGCTTGTTGACGCATGTTTCTTCTCACCACTCGTCGTAGAAATAGACACTGGAGAAGTGGCAAAATTGGTTTGCATGCAGATGCTGCATCAAACGTTTACCTCAAACCCAACAAAATAACTGAAGCCAGCACAAGTCTCCTGCTTGGCACGGAGCAGGCTGGCAGGAAGCCCCCCCAGGGAAGTGTACGGAGGAGCAAGTGAATGATGTCTCCAGAAGCATCGCCGGGAGCTCTGAGCCAACTCAGCTGCTAACCCGACAAAAACTCGGTGTGACTATACATGTGTATGTCACATAGCGCGTGGAACACGTGTCTATAAATAGTCCACTGAGGCTGGCAGTGACAACACAAGCTCGGTACTCTGCTGGCTTACTTAACTGCACAGAAAGAACAGTGTGTGAGCCCTGCTTGAGGGGCTGTGCATTCAGCCTACAGTCAAGGAGGCTGCTGAGAACCTGATGGTCACACGCCTGGCCCAGCCCTCTGTCGTGTTCAATGTGACGGCTGCAGGGAGGGCTTTGAGCTCAGGAAAGGGCCTCCCAGGGGGCGCAGCGGTAAAGAATCCGCCTGTCAATGCAGGAGACAGGAGTTTGATCCCTGGGTCAGGAAGAGCCCCTGGAGGAGGAAATGGCAACCCACTGCAGGATTCTTGCCTGGAAAATCCCATGGAAAAAGGAGCCTGGCGGGCTGCAGTCCAAGAGGTTGCAAAACAATCAGACACAACTGAGTGAGTGAACAACAGCGACCCCCTAAGTAGTGGTTTATGCAGCTCGCATATTGAGAATCTCCCACCGTCCAGGCACCGTGGTGGCTGCCAGGCACACAAAGATGAGTAGAACAGAGTTCAAACCTCGCAGAGCCTGCAGTCCAGTGAGCATGACAAACAGGAGGATGCTGGGAGGTAGCCGAGTGCTGTAACCCTGGAACATAGTCATTGGGGCTCGTAGAAAGTTGCTCCAGTTCCTTTTGCTGGATGATAATAAACTAGCTCAGGATGTAAGGACATGACATTCAGTTCAGTTCAGTTCAGTCGCTCAGTCGTGTCCGACTCTTTGCGACCCCATGAATCGCAGCACGCCAGGCCTCCCTGTCCATCACCATCTCCTGGAGTTCACTCAGACTCGTGTCCATCGAGTCCGTGATGCCATCCAGCCATCTCATCCTCTGTCGTCCCCTTCTCCTCCTGCCCTCAATCCCTCCCAGCATCAGAGTCTTTTCCAATGAGTCGACTCTTTGCATGAAGTGGCCAAAGTACTGGAGTTTCAGCTTTAGCATCATTCCTTCCAAAGAAATCCCAGGGTTGATCTTCAGAATGGACTGGGTGGATCTCCTTGCAGTCCAAGGGACTCTCAAGAGTCTTCTCCAACACCACAGTTCAAAAGCATCAATTCTTCGGCGCTCAGCCTTCTTCACAGTCCAACTCTCACATCCATACATGACCACTGGACATGAAGGGACTGTTGCATTTGTATTCTCACAGATTTGGGGGGAGCACAGAGGAGGTGGCTGTGTGTGTGCCACCATGTCAGCCACCAGGTGGCTGTGTGTGTGCTACCTGGAAACAGGGCAACCAGGTCTGCCCACCAGGTATGTCAAGTGGCTTCTGCATGGAGCCAGGCTTCCTCATGGCTCCAAGGGAATGTATTCCAGCCAACAGCACGGAAGCCATGTCATCTTTTAGGGCCCAGCTTCCCAGGTGATGCAGTGGTAAAGAATCCACCTGCCGAAGCAGGAGATGTGAGACACTCGGGTTCAGTCCCTGGATTGGGAAGATCCCCTGGAGGAGAGAGCAGCTTACTCCAGTTTTCTTGCCTGGAGAATTCTATGGGCAGAGGAGCTGGTTGGCTACAGTCCACAGAGTCACTAAGAGTCAGACATGACTGAACACACACACACACACACACACACACACACACCACACACACACACACGGTGTGGCTCCTGAGACACCAGTGTTACTCCTGCCACAGACTCTTTGGGGTGAAGCAGTTACAAGCCTACCCAGAAGCAAGGAGAGGAATGTGGACCTGAACTCTCAGTGTAGGGAAAGTAGAAGAATTATGCAGCCGTTTATAAAAACTGCTCTGGAGAGAGTGCCTTCCCAGCTGGAAATCAGGGAGGAATTCACAGAAGAGGTGATGTTTGGGCTGCACCTTGAGAGGAGTGGAGGTTCACCAGGAGAAGTGGAGAGGTGTGAAGAACAGCAGCCGAGGCTCACACGCCCACAGACACATAGAAATATGAGAAAGATGAAGCCAAGGGATAACCATGAAAGGAACAAGCATTGGAGGAAAATCAGTCTCACTGCTCTCTCGTTCCCTGAGTATATCAGTGTATCTGAACTGCTAACTCAACATTGCTCACTGGTCCCTAAACATGTACAGTGCCTGGGAAAGTGCTGTGGAGAAGGTGGGTTTAAAGTCAGACTCAAAAGTGAAGGCACAGTTTTTCATTAGCACACACCTTGGAGAAGGAAGTGGAAGCCCACTCCAATATTCTTGCCTGGGAAATCCCGTGGACAGAGGAACCTGGTGAGCTACAGTCCACGGGGTCACAAAGAGTCAGATACAACTTGGCAACTAAACCACCAGCTTATGTACTCCCTGTGGGCACCATGCCAAGGACAGGGCCATCTTTACTCACTTAATCTTCCCCACTGCCCTACAAGACACCCCTTGCTACTATATTGCTTACAGAATGGGCATTGAGGTCCAGAAAGGTGAGGTTACATGTCCAACTGGACAGAGGCAGACCTGGGATTCACAGCAGGTAGCCTGACCACAGGGTATGGACCCCTGACCCCATATGGTGCCACCCCTCAGACAGCTGGGGCCGAATACAGGCTGAAATTGAAGGTCAGCCTGGGAGCTTGGACTTGATCTGTGTGCAACCAGGAGCTGCTTAGGGCCACCTGAAAAGACAGTGAAAGTGACCTAAACATGCAGCTCACATGGCTGGTTCTTGGCTGATGCAGGTAAGACAAGTCTCTGGATTCTGTGTCCAGTGTTCCTCACTCTTTGCTAAAGTTTGCAGGCCCAAGAGAGTACCTTCTGGTCCAGCACCTCTTCTGATCTCTCCAGTAACACTGAGAATCTCAACTCCAGAAGAAACCAGCAACGGGGTTCTCCTGAGCGAGGACTTAGCCCACAGCTTCACAGGGGTGTGTTCCAGCCAACAGCATGCGAGTGGGAGCTGGGCTGTTTTAATTTTAATCTAGAACAAGACCAAGCATTTATCTGCAGTTTGACTTGCAGAGATGAAATGCAATATATTAAAGCAGTTTCATTTCCCCATCAACTCAGCACTGGTTTTACCGTCGTGAGCTGTGGTTGACCTAATGCTTTGCTGAGCTGTGTGTGTTGCCATTCAGGTGCATGTGAGGATACAGGACAGACAGCCTCATGTGGAAAGAAGGTCTGAATGAAAGCAGTACGGTATTAGCATCCTTCCTGTGCTTATTACAGAACCTAAGATGCACAATGGGTAAGAGTGTGGTAAAGGGGCATGGCGTGACCGCAGAAAAACAATGGAAGCAGCTGGCAGCTCCGTTTTGGGTTTTGTGGAAGTTTTAAATGGACATTGTGCTAATCTCATCATCTACAAAATTTTTAAACCGTTTACTTTGTGGTGACTTGACACTTTCACTGAGATATATTAGAATGTGGCAAGAATTCTAATATATCAAGTGTAAATCAAATTTCAATATCAAAATATCTAATAAAAACAACAAAAAACATAACATCAAGCCCTTGGCTCAAAAATGTCCTCCAGGCAGACTCATGGAAAAAGACTGGGGCAAGTGAAATAGATCATTTTGAAAGTGAAGGTGGTTTAAAGGAGCAAAGCAACAGTTCTAGAAATTGTGTAGTCTGAAGACATGATCTGGGAGGGAAGTCAGGCTCGTTTTGACAGAAGATGTGTGACTGTGGGGCTGGATCTAGCTGGGACCAGAGCTGTGTGCCTTCAGTCTTACATATCACCCCAGTGAGCTTCAGTGGACACACAAAATTTGTATTTTTGTTGCACAGCAAAGGAAACCATACACAAAATGAAAAGACAACCTATGCAATGGGAGAAAATATTTGCAAATTATGTGACTGACAAGGGATTAATTTCCAAAATAGAAATTACGCAGTTCAATTAAAAAAAAAAAGCTAATCAGAAAAACAAGGGCAGATAATCTTAAGTAGACTTGTCTCCAAAGACGACAAACAGATGGCCAACAGGCACATGAAGAGATGTTCAATACCACTAATTATTAGAGAAATTCAAATCAAAAGCACAGCAAGATATTACCTCACTTTGGTCAGAATGCTGCTGCTGCTAAGTCGCTTCAGTCGTGTCTGACTCTGTGCGACCCTATAGATGGCAGCCCACCAGGCTCCTGCGTCCCTGGGATTCTCCAGGCAAGAACACTGGAGTGGGCTGCCATTTCCTTCTCCAGTGCATGAAAGTGAAAAGTGAAAGTGAAGTCACTCAGTTGTATCCAACTCCTAGCGACCCCATGGACTGCAGCCTACCAGGCTCCTCCGTCCAAGGGATTTTCTAGGCAAGAGTACTGGAGTGGGTTGCCATTGCCTTCTCTGTTGGTCAGAATAGGCATCATCAAAAAGTCTATAAATGATAAATGCTGGAGAGGGTATGGTAAAAAGGGAACCCTCCTACACTGTTGGTGAGAATGTAGACTGGTGCAGCCACTATGAGGGACAGCATGAAAGTTCTTTAAGAAACTAAAAACAGAGCTACTGTATGACCCTGCTGGGCATATATCTGGAGAAAACTGTAGTGAGAAAAAATAATGCAACTGTGTTCACAGCAGCACTATTTATAATAGCCAAGACATGAAAACAACCCAGATGTCCATCAACAGATGACTGGATAAAGAAGATGTGGTGCATATACACACTGGAATATTACTCAGCCATAAGAGCATGAAATAATGCCATGTGCGGCAGCATGGATGGACCTAGAGATGATCATATTAAGTGAAGTGAGTCAGACAAACAAAATATTGTATGACATCACTCATATGTGGAATCTTAAAAATGTGACACAAATGAATTTATTTACAAAAGAGAAATAGACTTGCGGATGTGTAAAACAAAATTATGGTTCCCAAAGGGAAACATGGGGAGAGATAAATTGAGGATTTGGGTTTAACAGACACCTGCCGTATAGAATATACAGCACTATATATGAAACAGACAAATAACAAGGACCTGCCGTATAGAATATACAGTACTATATATGAAATAGACAAACAGTACTATATATGAAATAGACAAATAACAAGGACCTGCTGTATAGAATATATAGTACTATGTATGAAATAATAGACAAATAACAAGGACCTGCTGTATAGAATATACAGTGCTATGTATGAAATAGACAAATAACAAGGACCTGCTGTATAGAATATACAGTGCTATGTATGAAATAGACAAATAACAAGGACCTACTGTATAGCACAGGGAACTATGTTCAATATCTTGTAATAATCTTCAGTGGTAAAGAATCTGAAAAATATATATATATATGTATATATATACATATATATAGCTTCCCAGGTGGCACCAGTTGTAAAAAATCTGCCTGCCAATGCAGAAGACGTAAGAGATGCAGGTTCGAGCCCTGGGTTGGGAAGATCCCCTGGAGGAGGGTATGGCAACCCACTCCAGTATTCTTGTCTGGAAAATTCTATGGACAGAGGAGCCTGGAGGTCTACATCCATGGGGTCACAAAGAGTTAGACTCAACTGCATACACACACACGTGTGTGTATGTGTTATACACATAACTGAATAACTTCTTGTGGTACATTTGAAACAATGTAAATAAATGATACTTCAATTTTTTTAAATCTACATAATTACTCAGCCTTAAAAAGGAAGAAAATTCTGATGCATGCTAAAACAAGGATCAAGCTTAAAGACACATACTAGGTGAGATAAGCCAATGACAAAAGAAAGAAACAAAACAAAGCAAAAAAACCCAAATATGCATTTTTGGGTGAGCTTTCTAAAAACATGTTAACTAAGTAAGCCATTCTGAAAATTGCGCTTCCTGCATGAATGGATGGATGGATGGACCTCACTAAGTATCCTTCTCTCTAGTGAAGCAATCTGCTTGGTGCCCTCCCTGACTTTCTGGACTAAACTCCAGCAGCAGCAGAAAACGGAGCAGTCAAAGCAACCAGCACTGGCTCGTCAGCTGGCCAACAGTTAGAAGTGGGCTCTTTCTTGAGCCCACTATCCATGTTTTTTGGTGCAGAGTAAAAGTGAGCCAAGAACACCCATCTGTATGCCACAAGCCTTCTGCACAGACTGTTATTTTAAAAGGACATTCACACACACTGTAGCTGTCTCTTGGGGAAGCTGTGAAAATACTTGTGGATTTCTAAGCTGTCATTTCAGACACACCGTGGTGGGGAAATTAATCTACAAGTATTAAAGCATTCTTGGTTTTGCGCATTAAGGTGACATGAAAAGATCTCATATTCTCTTCTAACTTGAATCCACTGAGTACTTATTTGGGTCTATGCTGCTGCTGCTGCTGCTAAGTCGCTTCAGTCGTGTCCAACCCTGGGCAACCCCACAGATGGCAGCCCACCAGGCTCCCCCGTCCCTGGGATTCTCCAGGCAAGAACAGTGGAGTGGGGTGCCATTTCCTTCTCCAATGCGTGAAAGTGAAAAGTGAAGTCGCTCAGTCGTGTCCGACTCTTCACGACCCCATGGCTTGCAGCCCACCGGGCTCCTCCATCCATGGGATTTTCCAGGCAAGAGGACTGGAGTGGGGTGCCATCTCCTTCTCCATATTTGGGTCTATAGAGACACTTAAATTTCTCTTTAGAAAATCTTTCCTGCTGACAAAGCTAGGGTGTCATTGGTGATGGAATATCAAAACTTCCATTTACAGACCTAAACACACATAAAAGGGAGTACTGAGTGTTCCTTCCGTGTATGTTCAGTCGCTCAGTCGTGTCCGACTCTTTGCGACCCCATGGACTGTAGCCCACCAGTCTCCTCTGTCAATGGGATTCTCCAGGCAAGAATACTGGAATGGGTTGCCATTTCCTACTCCAGGAGATTTTCTTATTTGTTAGTTATCTTGATGACAAGGGTTGAAGAGAGTGTATCTCACACCCGGGGGATTTAAATCATTCCCCAGTTACTTCCTGTCCAAGGTTTTCATACATATTATTGCTTGGCTGAAACTGAAAGTCTCTCAGTCATGTCCGACCCTTTGCAACCCCATGGACTATACAGTTCATGGAATTCTCCAGGCCAGAATACTGGAGTGGGTAGCCTTTACCTTCTCCAGGGAATTTTCCCAACCCAGGGGTTGGATCCAGGTCTCCTGCACTGCAGGCAGATTCTTTACCAGCTGAGCCACAAGGGAAGTGGGTAGGGTAGCCTATCCCTTCTCCAGGGGACTTCCCAACCCAGGAATCGAACCAGGGCCTCCTGCATTGCCTTCTTTTCCAACTGAACTATGAGGGAAGCCCATTACTTGGCTATGTATGTGGTTATTCCATGCTGAAACAAACCATACATGGGATATTTGGGAAGAGAGAATTATCCAGTTGGCTGAGTTTGGGGAAGGAGTTTGTTTTACCTTCCAACCTGAATTGCTTACAAGAAAGAGAGGCTATTTTTGGATTCCTTCTGATTCTATGAATGTTACCTCTGTTGAAGCTCTTTGATTCTCCTCCCTCGTTGCTTAGAAACGTTTCATTAAATAGTGTCAGTGCTTCAATCTGATACGATTTAAAACGTTACTTTTCTCTTTCACTGTAGGATGAGCTTTTTGCTTTGTCATTTTCCCCAGTAATACCCAAGTTATTTATAGTTGCTTTTATTGACACGAGAATGGTAGGTCAGAGTGAGCTAATGGTTCTGGCCTTTCTATTTTAAGGGCACTAGTTGGCGGTTGGTCTGGAAAAGGCTGAGGTGGACAGACAGGTGTGCTAGGCTATCCTTAACAGCTTTCCTCTCTGACTCTTAGAACCCAAGAAGAAGAGATTCACAACCCCCATNTGGTTCTGGCCTTTCTATTTTAAGGGCACTCACTAGTTGGCGGTTGGTCTGGAAAAGGCTGAGGTGGACAGACAGGTGTGCTGGGCTATCCTTAACAGCTTTCCTCTCTGACTCTTAGAACCCAAGAAGAAGAGATTCACAACCCCCATTTCAGATTTCTTCTGAGCACCCCTCCTGGGCCCAAGTGCCTATCACCGACCCCCCGGAAATCACACCACTGGTGACATTTCTCTGATGTGGTTTAAGCAGTTACCAGATTCAAACTTCCCTGGAGATTTGTTGAATAGCCGGATAAGAATAAAGCCTGAAAGAAGTGTGGGCTGAGACGGCACTTGGAGAAAGCAGGGGAAGAGAGTTGGGGTGCAGATGGGGAAGAAGGGAAACTGACAAAATCAAGATCTCGGACCCCACCCCACTCCTGCCCAGGTCATGTATAATTTGGCCCTCATTCCTCAAAGAGCTACTTCACAAAAGAATTTATTAGGCCTGTAACTCGTGCTAAAACTTGAACTACTAGTCTAGAAAACCACCAAATTCTATCTTTAAAAGTAAAACCTGGGACTTGCCTGGGGGTCCAGTGGTTAGGAATCTGTACCACTGCAGGAAGATGTGGGTTTGATCCCTGGTCAAGGAAATAAGATCCCATATGCCTCATCAATTCAGTTCAGTTCAGTCGCTCAGTCGTGTCCGACTCTTTGCGACCAGGCCTCCCGGTCCATCACCATCTCCCGGAGTTCACTCAGACTCATGTCCATCGAGTTCGTGATGCCATCCAGCCATCTCATCCTTGGTCGTCCCCTTCTCCTGCCCCCAATCCCTCCCAGCATCAGAGTCTTTTCCAATGAGTCAACTCTTCGCATGAGGTGGCCAAAGTATTGGAGTTTCAGCTTTAGCATCATTCCTTCCAAAGAAATCCCAGGGTTGATCTCCTTCAGAATGGACTGGTTGGATCTCCTTGCAGTCCAAGGGACTCTCAAGAGTCTTCTCCAACACCACAGTTCAAAAGCATCGATTCTT
>SJYX01024154.1:206322-255110 GCA_006410675.1 Oreotragus oreotragus
TCACTTTCTGCCATAAGGGTGGTGTCATCTGCATATCTGAGGTGATTGATATTTCTCCTGGCAATCTTGATTCCAGCCTTGACTGAGCCTTCAGATCCCTTGAAATGCCATACTGATAGACTTTGTTCTTCTCTTGCCTCTGAAGCTGCCACTCAGTTTTTTTCAGGTACCATTTGGGCTACCTGGTGCCAGTGGATGGGAAGTTCAGGAAAGACTGGGTCTTAGTAAATTTATGCCACAGACAGAAGATTAGGAGATATTAGGTGCCCTGTCAGTCCTTAAATCTTGATTTCTTCATCCAGTCCACTTCTCCTTTTCATCTCTTTGAATCTTTTTGTGATTTTTGTTGAATTATTTCCAGGATATTTAGTTGTATTTAGAAGAAATTAGGTCTATACCATCTTTTCCTGGAACTGGAAATCTTAATTTCTTTGTGCTTCTGTTTTCTTACATATAAAATGGACCTACCTACTCGACAATGTTGTTGAAGAGCTTGACATGTATGAAACATTTAGTGTAATGACTAGCAGATTGAGAGACTCAACAAATGCTAGTTTTCTTTCCCATTTCCTTCTTTTCCTTTAATCACGTTTTGAAAATTTGTAGGAAAATTTCTCTAATATTTTCACAGTTTTTGGAATAATCAGGTAAAGCCAAAACCATACCCCTTTCTCCCTGCTGAAAAAAAAAAAACTCACAGTTTGCAACTGCTTTCCACTAAGTTTTTTCTGAAGTTTCAGTTCATGGCAGAGAACTGTGAAGTCTCAGTTGAGAAACAACTAGGGAAACCTTTTTTCTCCAAATTGCTCAGTCACAAAACAGTCACTTATAAGGTATGAAGGAGAGATTTACATTGGGGAAGAAATTAAAGTGTTTCTCCTTTACTTTCACAAATGGGAGAACTGACTGACTGTTATCTCACTATTGGCAGTAGAAGGGTCCTCTAAACCAAATCCAAGACAAGTGGTATTTTCTTTCCAATCTCATCTTTCGGGTTTATGCCTGCTTACCCAATAAATCAAAATAGTCTTTCACAAAAAAGATATATTTACAATGGAAGAAATTCAGCCATCCAGTAAGATACCCATTCAAATCCAGTCACTTAGTTTATGACATATATGACACTGCCATACAGTCAGGAAAGGTTACTTTTCTCCAGTAAATTTCCACGTCAAATACATATTCACATAGAACAAAAAATAAGAAGTTAAGAAAAAAGCTTTTGTACAAAGAAACTTATCTATAATTGGTGGATAGAGAGATGATAGATAGATGATAAACAGATTTAGAGAGCATTAGCCGTACCTAATCATCAGGGAAATGCAAATCAAAACTACAGTGAGATACCATTGTACCTGGCAGAATGGCCATCATCAAAAAGTCTGTAAGTGATAAATGCTGGAGAGGGTGTGGAGAACAGGGAGCCCTCCCACCCTGTTGGTGGGAATGTAAATTGGTGCAGCCACTATGGAGAACAGTAGGGAGGCTCCTCAAAAAACTAAAAATAGAGCTACCGTATGCTACAGCAATCCCACTCCTGGACACAATATCAGAAAAAAAAAAACACAAGAAAACGAAAATATTAAGAAGGGGGACCTTTCCTGTTCACTGCTGGTTTCCAACACCCAGAACAGCATCTGGCAGACACACAAGTGGGCAAGTAACAGCATTTGTTAAATGAGCAACAGTGGTCATCACCACCATTGTTCTTTGCTGCTCTATCATATTTCATTTTCGGTATAGATAGTGATAGATATAGTGATAGAGATTTATAAGAGAGTGGCAGGACACCCAGCCAGCAAGGGTGTCCTGGATCGCCTGGCAGTGGTAGTCTGTGACCTAACAAGTGTAGACAGGGTGGGCTGTTACCCTGACGTTAAAGACAGGTATCCAGGCAGTAGGGTTTGGAGAGCGGGGCATGCATTTTTCCAGGCTTTCCTGTTGACCAGGGATGGCCGATGCACACATCTGTCAGACTGACATGGAGGTGCGGAGAGCTCAGCTGTGCTCTCCTGCATCTTAGCCATACCTCACACACATACCAGTCATCCCCAGTCTTGTAAGAAAGTCCCAGAGGCAGGACAAACAGAAAGGGGAGCTGGATTCAGAGGCAAGTACCCTCAAGAAGCTGAGAGGCATGGGTTTACACGAGCCTGAGAAAGTCTGACATGTGGTGCTGCTTTTGTCAGGCGGGGGTAAATGGAACATCAGAGGCTGAAGAGCTTCTGTCTGACAGCACGCTGGCCACTAGGTATTCAGGACAGAACCAGCGCTTCTCCTTTCCTGGGAGCACCTGTCCGTGGTTCCCACTGGCTGTCTCCTCTCTGCTCCCAGAGGGTGTTTGGAGCTGGAAGCCCTCTCCCTGGGCTGGGTGAGCATGCTCCTTGCCAAGCTGCTCATCCAGCCCAGAAGCCTGGGTCCCACACCCACCTAAGAGCTCTAGCTCCCTGCAGGTGTACCAGTTCCTCCCAAACCGGGATGAGGCTGGAGAACTAGAGTCCAGTCAGTCCTCGTTTCTATGGCCACAAGAGTTCCCTGGGTGGCAGAAAATAAGGGCAGATTGCTCTCATTTTCTAAATGCATTGATATAAACTGTTGTTGTTGTTTTTTTTTAATCTACCCTCCAGGTGTTCATTCTCTCCCTCTCTCCCTCCTACCACTGCTGTTGATGTTTAGTCACTAAGTTGTGTTCAACTCTTTGTGACCCTGTGGACTATCTTAAATGCATGTGTTTTAAAAAACATTTTATATAATTTTATAACATTTAGAAAATGCATTGTAGCCATAGAAACTAAATGAGGGAGAATTATTTTTAAATATTTATTTATTCATTTATTTATTTGCCTGTACCAGATCTCAGTTGCAGCAAGTGAGATCTAGTTCCCTGACCGGGGATCAAATCCAGGTTCCCCTGCATTAGGAGTACACAGTCTTAGCCACTGGGCCACCAGGGAAGTCCCAGGGAGAATTCTTTAAGGGGAGATGAATTCAGAATCATGTTAACTGCAAACGAGGAGAGATACCTTTGTTTTCTATTTCAGAGACATTCTTAATCTGAAAGAGAGCTTGAATGACATCCATACTTCAGGATGATTCTCCAAATTTATAAGTACTTCTGGCCTTTTATTTGAAGATTATCACTGGAACTTTACCAAAAAATGACTGTTTTGCTTTAGTGGAAAATACCACTTTTCAGTGAGTCAAGAGGTTGTAAATACCCATATCAAAATGAAGGGTCCTTTTAAACAAATGCCTATTTCTTTGCTGGGGGGACTTCTCTACTGATGAAGGTTACTCTGCTATTTATCTGCAGGCAACATGAGAGGATGAGATGCATGTTATCTAGTTACCAGTTAACACCAGGAGGTCTGATTGGACCCCAGGAACCTCTACTTAGCTGATCTGCAGAAAAAAATGCACCCCAGGCTCATGCTGGGGAGACTCTGAGACACCTCTAGGATAATCCTCCACATCTTCTTACCCTTAATTTTCCCCCTGCTATTTAGATTCAATCTGGGGCCTCTCTGGTGGCTCAGCAGTAAAAGAATCCACCTGCAATGCAGAAGGTGTGGGTTTGATCCCTGGGTCAGGAAGATCGTCTGGAGGAGGGCCTGGAAAATCACTCCAGAATTCTTGTCTAGAGAATCCCCATGAACAGAGGAGTCTGGTGGGCTATATTCCATAGGGTCGCAAGAGTCAGACAGCTTAAATTTAATACATAGTATAAAACAGAAGTAGATCCAGAGGTTATCAGATTGGGAAAACTGTAGAGTAAATAAACCCTATTCATTTCCACGAACTTACTGCTTATTGGGTAAGCAGATAATGTAACCAGATAATAGAGGAGGATTTATTTTGACTCAGTTTAAGGACCATTTACGAAGTAAGCAGTTGATAACTGGCAAAACAGAATTCCTAGTATTCAGTAAGAGCAATTAAAATTTTATTTGCACAGTATTTTCATAAAAGTAAAAACCAGCTGGGCCTACCTTGGATCCACATCAGGACAGAACAGGCCCTTCATCCGGTGGGGATAAAGGCAGCTCAGAGACACAGTCAAGAAGCAGAGGAAAGTTGAGTTACAGAGGATCAAAAGGATTTCTG
This sequence comes from Oreotragus oreotragus, assembly GCA_006410675.1. NCBI lineage: Eukaryota > Metazoa > Chordata > Mammalia > Artiodactyla > Bovidae > Oreotragus > Oreotragus oreotragus. The sequence continues at coordinate 210,427 of SJYX01024154.1, forward strand.
CCTCGTAATTAAGTAACACCTAGGGGTTAGCCTCCATGACTGTAAATGTCAGGAAAGGGATTTGCCAAGGGGTAGGGCAGGGCTGAGGTCTGCAGATGACTGGCGGACAGAGCTCGGGATCCGAGCCTGTCCTGGGTCCGGGTGGCAGCGATTACAGGACCAGGCGAGTGTGGCCAAGGGGAGTGTGGCCAAGTGGCTGCCCTGGAGCCTGGCAGAAACGCGTGGAATCTGGCCAGGAATTCCCCGTTCACCACTGCCTCTGGATTGTTACTCAACCTTCAGATGGAAAGCTGGCGTTAGGACCAAGACCCAGATCTGGCCGATCCAGTCATGGCTGCGTTTCTGCCCAGGTGGGTGCCGTGGGGTGAAGGCGTTGACAGAGAGTCTCACAATTCAAATGTCAGCCTCCCCACAGCAAGTGCGCGCACGTGCCCCGTGGTGACGCGGTTCTGCCGTTACAGGACCATCCTCTTGATTTTCCACAGCTGCTTCTTTTTAGAAAAAGATAACAGTATTTATTTGTTTTAGACGGTGCTGCGTCTTCGTTGTTGGCGCGGCTTTTCTCCGTTGCGGCTGGTGGGGGCTGGTCTTCCTTGTGCTGCTCCGGCTTCTCAACGCAGTGGCCTGCTTTGTTGCAGAGCAAGGGCTGCAGGGCCCGGGGGCTCCAGAGCTCAGGCTCAGTACTTGCAGCGAATGTGGGGTCTTCCCGGACCAGGGATCGAACCCGCGTCTCCTGCATGGGCAGGCGGATTCTCAACCACTGAGCCCTCAGCAGGGCTGCTGTTTCTGAGAGAGATCAGCAGGGATTATGGCCCTGGGATGACGTGCCTGCTGTGCCCTGCCCAGGGCCTCCTCAGCCCTGAAATGATTTCCTCACATGAGAAGGCCTGTCGCCCTGCTCCTCCAACAAGGCCAGCGGGCACTGCTGCCCTGTTTGTGCCCTGAAAGCAGCTCAGGGAGGGGACACACCTCTGGCTGTTTAGGAGCATTTAAAGCCCTCAGTTGTGTGTGGTTCCTTTTCCTCTGGGGCGGGTCTGTCCTGGCAAAGGCTGAAGGAGAGTGCAGGACGGGCTTCTGGAATGGAATCTTCCATGAGAATTTGGTTTGAGATTAAAAGAAACCCAGGAGGCAGTCAGGGCAGCCTCGGGGGTTAAGCTGTAACCTCTCCCCAGGGTGAGGGGGCTGTCCCCGCCAATAAGGCTGCGCTTTTACTTTACTTAACCCTCCAGGATCTGAAAAGTGCCCGCAGAAGACACGGCATGAAAACACAGAGGTGATTCCAGTGTCACTGTTCCTTTTTCTTGAATTCACTGCAGGTGTCCATTTGTGGAAAGCGGTCTCACCAAGACAGCCCCAGAGTGGACAAAAGACCTTTAAACATCCCTTAAAAATATATATATATTAGGTTAAAGTTGACAGAAAGAAAGGAGTTATATTCTATTCCTTGCAAAAGAAATCTACCCCATCCTGAGAATGGAGGAAGACTCTACAAGGATGATTTTAGCTTCAAAGAGATTCTTCAAAATGTACATTTTACCCTTCACTGGGCCCTGTGAATGAAACCATTTAATACAATACCAATAGATCCTAATTAGCTGCAAGACGTATTTGTTTTCATTTAATGTTGACTAGAGGCTTGGCATCTTTCTGTTTCTGCTGGGAGCACTGTGGGGGGTCAGACGTGGTTGTTATCTGCACAGAGCTCTGTCTGGTAGCTGGAGAATCTCTTACGGTCTTTGGGAAAATGACCCAACTATTTCGTTCTTCAGAACATGGGACCATCTTTTGGGCTACACTGCCTGTAGGACAGGGAGGAAGAGGGTGTGTCCTGTTGTAAAGGGGAAACCAAAGAAAAGACTTAAGGGTTTACCCAGGTTTATCTGGTGGCTCCGACAGTAAAGAATCTGCCCGCAACACAGGAGACTCGGGTTTGATCCCTGGGTGGGAAAGATCCCCTGGAGAAGGGAACCCACTCCAGTATTCCTGCCTGGGAAATCCCGAGACAGAGGAGACTGGCAGACTACTGTCTATGGAGTTGCCAGGGGTCGGACAGGACTCAGCGACTAACACTGTCACTTTCTTTCCAGCTTTATCTAAATCGTCTGACATGAATATTGACCAGAAATGTTCCATCTCACTGTTGGTCAATGAGCATAAATAATTTCATAAGGCTGTGACATAACAGACAGTGCATAGGAAACACAGCTAAACTTAAGTGGCCCTGAACATATCTGAACATCATGGTTAGACTGAGCGTTTTGCCCAGAGTTTGGGCAAAACAACAGCAAGGTTACTGCAGCGGCAGTTAATGAAAAAGACACTTTTGATCTTGACAGAGACAAGGTATTCCAATTAATGCATCACAGTCAAAATAAACAAATACTTGAAAGAGGCTTCAGTGTTTCTGCTTAAAGGGAAGTCTGCCCTCCCAGTACCACAGGGCATCATTTCTTAGAAATGGTTTAATAACCTCTGTAACAGGAGCCCACGGTGTTTAGCTTAGCACAAAACACTCTGGGCATTGAGGTTCGTGTCACTGAGGAGATGAGCAGGACCGAAACTGGAGGGGAGATTTCTTGGCTAGAAGTCAGGTGGGTAGCCATTCCCTTCTCCAGGGGATCTCCCCAACCCAGGGATCGAACACGGGCCTCCTGCACTGCAGCCAGTTTCTTTACCTTCTGAGCCATTAGGGAAGCCCAAGGAGTGTAATTTCCTGTAATTTTAATAATGGATTCACACAAGCTAATGCATTTACCAGCTGGCATAGTTTAAAAATTCACTTTTATCCAGGCTGGCTAACAGTACAGAGAGCANAACACAACAGCAAGGTTACTGCAGCGGCAGTTAATGAAAAAGACACTTTTGATCTTGACAGAGACAAGGTATTCCAATTAATGCATCACAGTCAAAATAAACAAATACTTGAAAGAGGCTTCAGTGTTTCTGCTTAAAGGGAAGTCTGCCCTCCCAGTACCACAGGGCATCATTTCTTAGAAATGGTTTAATAACCTCTGTAACAGGAGCCCACGGTGTTTAGCTTAGCACAAAACACTCTGGGCATTGAGGTTCGTGTCACCGAGGAGATAAGCAGGACCAAAACTGGAGGGGAGATTTCTTGGCTAGAAGTCAGGTGGGTAGCCATTCCCTTCTCCAGGGGATCTCCCCAACCCAGGGATCGAACACGGGCCTCCTGCACTGCAGCCAGTTTCTTTACCTTCTGAGCCATCAGGGAAGCCCAAGGAGTGTAATTTCCTGTAATTTTAATAATGGATTCACACAAGCTAATGCATTTACCAGCTGGCATAGTTTAAAAATTCACTTTTATCCAGGCTGGCTAACAGTACAGAGAGCACTTTCTCAGTTTCCCTCTGCTTCCCTCAGGCAGCTCCTTTGATGCTTTCAAGAGGCTGGCTCCAGATCAGGCTGCTCAGGGCCTCTGGCCGTGGCTGGCCTCCCAGAAGTCCCCTTGGGACCTTCATCCCTCCTCCCCACTCTCCTCCATGCTCATCACTCCTGGGCACTCAGATTTCAGTGCTTGGTATGTGGAATCACTGGAGTAAACCAATCCAGACCACCTATCCATAGTGCCTGATGTGACTACAAGTCCGGGTATTTGCACAGTAGAACAGTGTTATCTGGAAGGAAGGAATCTTTCCTGGTGCCATTTCAGTGGCTTTGAATGAAGACTCTTCAAGGCTCATCAGATGATCCTGTTCTGGAAGCTATCTTCTACACTTTCCTGGGTTGGGCAGAGGACCTTTAACTGTGGCCAGCTATCCTGGTCTCAACACCTGAGAGGGTAAGCGGCATTCATGCTTTCCTAATATGGCATCAGCAGTGACAGGCTCGGGACTGGCACTGCTCTCCAGCTCCTGTCTTACCCCGGGGAGGCTAGTGAGATCAGCAGTGTCAGAGGGCGTCCGAGTCTTTCCCACTGACCGTTACCAGTCTGTGCCTTAGCTGTGCCACTTCCGGAGTGTATGTCGCCCTTGTGGAGGGAGGACATTGTCTCTGAGACTCTCCAAGGCACAGAGCCCCCATGCCTCTGTTCACTGCTCTGCATCTTCCGGCTGCACTTGGGTGCAGGCTGTGATCTGGGAGTCCGAGGACCCTGCCCACAAGACACCTGCCTTGAGCCCCTCCTTCTCAGGGTCTTTCCAGGGACTCACGTGTCTGGCGGTCTTTCCTTGGTTTCAGAAACCACACCTGTCTGCCTGCCTTGTACCAGAACTTCTAAAGCAACAGGAACTCAGACACCAAGAAACAAATCTGCACACTTACTTCTCTTGGAAAATATGATGCTAAAGCTGAAGCTTCAATATCTTGGCCCCCTTATGGGAAGAGTTGACTCACTGGAAAAGACCAGGATGCTGAGAAAAGATTGAGGGCAGGAGGTGACAGAGGATGAGATAGTTAGATGGCATCACTGACTCAACAGATATGAGTTTGAGCAAACTCAGGGAAATAGTGAAAGACAGCAAAGCTTGGTGTGCTGTAGTCCATGGGGTCACACAGAGTTAGACACGACCAAAAGACTGAACAACTACTTTTGGAAAAACACACTGATCACAGTTGGTTCCACAGAAACTTCAGTTATCTAAGTTTACTGCATATTTTTAAAAAAATGTGTTCTGGGATGGGAAGGAGGAAGGTGTGATTATAAAACAGTAACTGAGGGATCCTTGACTTCCTGGAATGTTCTGTGTCTCGGAGGTGGTGGTGGTGGATATGCAGACACACACATGTGGTGAAATGTCACAGAAGTACATGCACACACACACAGTGTGTAAAAGTGGAGCCACCTGGTTGACACTGGAGACTCTGATCCACTGCTGGGGCCCCGACTGTGATGGTGTACGATGCTTCTGGGGGAACTGGTCAAGTGTACATGACATCTCTCTGTGCTGTTTCTTACAACCCCATGGGCACCCAGAATTCTCAGCATAGAAAGTCTGATTATCACACACTGGCAGCTTTAACAAAAAACATTCATTGCTCACGGTTCTGGAGGCTGCAGAGTTTGTAACCAAAGCTCTGAAGATGCACTGTTTGCTGAGGCCGGCTTCCTGCTTCAGAGATGGCTGTCTTCTCGCTGTGTTCTTCGAGCCCTCTGGGCCTCTTTTCTAAGGACACAAACCCCATTCCTGAGGGCTCCACCCTCACAACCTCACTACTCTCCAGAGGCCTCATGGCCAAATACATCACCCTGGGGTTTGGGATTTCCCTGGTTTCTGAGGGGATCCGAACATCCAGTCTGTGAGCATGGCGTCATCATCTTCTGCTCGTGTTGTAGCACAAAACCTTCCATTTCAGCTCCCGACAAAGAGCGTAAGATGACTACGCCAGCTGTCCTGCTTCTAGAGTCGTTCTTAAAGTCTTACTGATTCAACATGATTGGGAGTAAAATCTTTGATTAATACGGATTAATACGGTAGTCGGGTTACTGAGTTAGTGAGCCTGTGTCAGACACAGCAGTTCCAAACTTTGAAGGATGCACAGAAAGTAGAATATATTTAACTCAGTCACCTCTAATCCATTATGGGATGGGAGAAGGTAACATAAAGTAGCATGATATAAGAATTATCCATCTATAAGTATTTTTAAAGACATGTTAAAATTTTTTTTTTTCCTAGGACCTGCCCGGCAGAATTTCATAAATATCACTAATGTATCTTAAGAATTACTGTAATAACAAAAAGCTAGGATAGTTATATTCTGCACATAAAAAAAAAAGTAATGATCTCAGATTCGTCACATCAGCCATCATCTTTCTTTTCTCCTACAAATGTAATTTCTAAGGTCGTAACACTTTCAAAATTACTTCTAGTAATAGAAGTAATCTAATCTACAAATATGGTTGTTGTTATTGTTTAGTTGCTGAGCTGTGTCTGGCTGTTTTGCGACCCCATGGACTGTAGCCTGCCAGGCTCCTCTGTCTATGGGATTCTCCAGGCAAGAATACTGGAGTGGGTTGCCATTCCCTTCTCCAGGGGATCTTCCCGACCCAGGGATTGAACCTGAGTCTCCTGCACTGGCAGGCAGATTCTTTACCACTGAGCCACCAGGGAAGCCCATAGATGTGGTTCAGTTCAGTTCAGTTGTGTCCAACTCTTTGTGACCCCATGGACTGCAACACGCCAGGCTTCCCAGTTCATCACTAACTCCCGGGATCTACACAAACTCATGTGTATTGAGTTGGTGATGCCATCCAACCATCTCATCCTCTGTTATCCCCTTCTCCTCCCACCTTCAATCTTTCCCAGCATCAGGGTCTTTTCCAATGTGGCCAAAGTATTGGAGTTTCAGCTTCAGCATCAGTCCTTCCAATGAATATTCTGGACTGATTTCCTTTAGGATGGACTGGTTGGATCTCCTTGCACTCCAAAGGACTCTCAAGAGTCTTCTCCAGCACCACAGTTCAAAAGCATCAGTTCATTGGCACTTGGATTTCTTTATAGTCCAACTCTCACATCCATTCATGACTACTGGAAAAACCATAGCTTTAAACCATATTTTGTTGGCAAAGTAAATGTCTCTGCTTTTTAATATGCTGTCTAGGTTGGTCATAACTTTTCCTGCAAGGAGCAAGCGTCTTTTAATTTCATGGCTGCAGTCACTATCTGTAGTGATTTGGGAGCCCCCCAAAATAAGTCAGTCACTATTTCCAGTGTTTCCCCATCTATTTGCCATGAAGTGATGGGACTGGATGCCATGATTTTAGTTTTCTGAATGTTGACTTTTAAGCTAACTTTTTCACTGTCATCTTTCACTTTCATCAAGAGTCTCTTTAGTTCTTCACTTTCTGCTATAAAGGTTGTGTCATCTGGTGCCAGGTTCTAATTTTTGTAAAGCTTCAGGTTTAAAATAATTTCAAATAGAGTCAACATTAAAATGTACTTCTTTTATGTTCAAGGGTCTAACACCTGGTGGATGAATTTTCTCACAGTCTCTATCTGTAATCAAGCCTTTTACTTCATGCATAGTAGCCTCGTCCTCTGGCCCAGAGGGTAAGGAATGTTAGCAGCAAAGACAGGAAACATCATCCAACGGTGAGGGCCATGTGACCAGCTGAAACTGAAGACTTCTCTTTGTTCAAACGAACTTGTCATTTTTTCCCCACTTCATGTAAAAACCTTGACATTTAGAATTAAGAGTATTTTTAAAGCTTTGGGACAACTTTATTCACCTCATCAAATGGCTGGGAGGAATAAGTGTGCCACAGCAGGTGTAATAATCTATCAGACTTAACGGTCAGAGACATGGATTCCCCTCGGGGTCTCCAATGCACCTGAGCTTCGTAGGAGTCATAAGAACTTTCAAGAAATAGATGCTGTACAGCATGTAAACTGAACAGCAACAAAAATCCCTTAATCTAGCTAGAGGTCAATGTACAGGTGATTTTTTGCATGATTCATGGGGAGCTCTGTTCCATAATGAGCTTTAAAATTAAGTTCATTATAAGGAAACTCTATAAGAAAAACATCACAAGAAATTTGCTTGTTGAAAAATCAACCTTTGTGCTTATTTTTTAGCTTATTTAATATGAGTTAATATCAGGAACATTCTTACTCTTGGCATCTGCATGTTACCTAATAGTTAAATGCAGTTGGTACAGGCTTTACTTCCCCTGTTATTTAAAAATACCTCAATAAGCCACAAACACATACATATATTTCATTCAGTTTTTGTTTAGTTGCTAAGTCACGTCCAACTCTATTGTGACCGCATGGACTGTAGCCCACCAGCTCCTCTGTCCGTGGGATTTCCCAGGCAAGAATACTGGAGTTGGTTGCCATTTCCTCCTTCGGGGGATCTTTTCCACCCAGGGATTGAACCTGCATTGCAGGCAGATTCTTTACCACTGAGCCACCTGGGAAGCAAGCCCACATTTCTTTCAGTACGTCAGTTCTAATGGTCTTTCCAAAACACACTCATCTACTGAGGTTTCATTTCAATCATCTGCGGATTCTTTCATTTTTTCTAGCCATTGAACCGTCTTTTTATATAGTGAACGGCAGCCTCAGGGTATCTCAGGGGCCGAGGGAGCACCAGAATCGTCTGACTTCTGCCTCCAACACCCCGCTGGCAGAAACTATCTAAACTCAAGAGTGTGAGCCACGTGATCTGTATTTAATGTAGTGGTGCCAGTCAAGTGAAAGTGCTAGCGGCTCAGTCGTGTCCGACTCCTTGCAACCCCATGGACTGGAGCCCACCAGGCTCCTCTGTCCATGGGATTTCCCAGGCAAGAATACTGGAGTGGGTAGCCATTCCCTTCTCCAGGGATCTGCCCGACCCAGGGATCAAACCCACGTCTCCTGCATTGCCAGCAGATTCTTTACTGTCTGAGACAGTTGGGAAGCCTTAGTGGTGTCAAGAGCACCCACATTTTTTGGTAATCCTCCCTTCGACATGAATACATTTATGACTGTCTTTTTAGGTTGGTGGTAAAAGGGTGAGTTTATTGCGGCAGGACAAACTCATGCTTTCTCTTCCAGATGGGTGGACAAGGACCAATGTCGCACCACTTTTAAGATTTTTGACTTGGCACTTAAAACCTACCAACACCAGAGTATGTCCTCCATGCGGTCACGGGCTCCGCTTCACCAGAGGTGTTCAAGTAGAGCAGAACCATGTGTGTTAGCGACTCTGCCTTAAAAGATAGGGAAATCAGAAAACCTGACAATTTCCAACTCTGTGACTACACACTTGAAAATCCCTCAGATGAAGCCTTACCTAGGCTCTTTTGATTAAGGCCCATGAGAGAATGGACTATTCCAAAACCTGTTAAAAATAAAAGCACAAAAATTAGCAGCTGTTTGTCCTGAGTCTGAAAATATCTACCAGTCAACATTACACAGTTAGGACAAAACTTTCCTATTTTCTCTTCCCTGATGGCACAATTGTTAAAGTTTCCATTAATGCCACTGCAGTACTCTTAAAGCTTTTTTTGTCTGAAGAACTTACAGATATTAGTTATGTGCATAGTTTATTGGGGAACCCACTCAATAATTTTGTTTGCCTCTTCAGACCGCAGCAAAATTTAGTTTCTTTCCCATCTGGTGTCGTTCAGTCTTGTTATATATACACAACCTTATCGGAACCCTGAATATTCACTAGAAGGACTGATGCTGAAGCTCAAGTACTTTGGCCACCTGATGTGAAGAGTTGACTCATTAGAAAAGACCCTGATGCTGGGAAAGACTGAGGGCAAGAAAAGAAGCCGGTGACAGAGGATGAAATGGTTGGATGGCATCACTGAGCCAATGGACATCAATTTGAGCAAAATCTCGGGGACAGTGAAGGACAAGGACCCCCGGTGTGCTGCAGGCCATGGGGTCACAGAGTCGGACACCACTTAGCGGCCGAGCAACAATCTCAGCTTATCTGAGAGGAACTCAGCTTTGAGAACTCTCAGTGGGCACGTTCAGAGCAGTCTGGCCTGAACTGGGTGCTGCCTCAGGTTTCTCCGTGAGGTCTGCAACTAACACCATCTCTTGGGTGAGTTTCCTGGTCTTTGTGGATCTTCTGCAATAAGCTCGATGTTACATGTTAAAATTCCTTCTTGATATAAATAAATGGCCATCAAGTCCGTTAGGACAGAGTTAAGATTTTTGACTTTGGATAAAGTTTGTAGATTCACAAAGAAATTACTTCCGTTACCCCCTTTCCCCTAAGATATGCCACAGATACAAAAGGTAGGGACGCGCACTGTCCACATACTTCTTACACAAGTAAAGAGTAAATCAGGCTACGTGCACACAGCCTTGACCAGGGACATGACACACTCTGCACACCTGTGCAAATCCTTTATTAAAGCAACAACCAAAGTACAGGATGGTTCACGTTTTTTTTTTTTGCTGCTGTATCAACTTAAATATTAATCATTTGTTTATACATTTAAATTATTTTTAAAAAGGTGAACATTTATAGCTTACAAATCAACAGAGTGACATTTCCACCCAGATACATTTTTCCATCTTATTTCCCAGTTTTAACAATAGACATTCAGAACCAGAGGGACAGCACATCAAACATAAGTGGCAGCACCTTCTGTGAGCAGCGCCAGGGTGTCTGAGAGATTGTAACACTGAAGGTTTACATTCTTCATGAAAGAAAAACAATTTATGCAGGAATACTCTTAGACCCATTTGCTTTATTTTTACACTCTCTGTGAGCTTTAAGTTCGGTGGTGGCATTCTGAGCATTAGATCTCTTAGAAATGACATCTCTAAAAAAGTCTTAATCATATTTTCTTGTATAACAGACACTCAGTCTTTCAGAAAGCAAAATAAGCAATTCTGTTTTATTTGATTTTTCACCCCACCACTGATTTGTTTACTTCAGATCTTGTTAATCACTGTAGAAACCCTATAAGTCATTAGGAAGATGAACTTTGTTATCTACTAGAGGATTTTATAATGAATGCTGCTGCTGCTGCCGCTGCTGCTGCTAAGTCGCTTCAGTCATGTCCGACTCTGTGTGACCCAAGAGATGGCAGCCCAGCAGGGTCCCCCATCCCTGGGATTCTCCAGGCCAAGAACACTGGAGTGGGTTGCCATTTCCTTCTTCATCTCCTCTGTCCATGGGATTTCCCAGGCAAGAATACTGGAGTGGGTAGCCATTCCCTTCTCCAGGGATCTGCCCGACCCAGGGATCAAACCCACGTCTCCTGCATTGCCAGCAGATTCTTTACTGTCTGAGACAGTTGGGAAGCCTTAGTGGTGTCAAGAGCACCCACATTTTTTGGTAATCCTCCCTTCGACATGAATACATTTATGACTGTCTTTTTAGGTTGGTGGTAAAAGGGTGAGTTTATTGCGGCAGGACAAACTCATGCTTTCTCTTCCAGATGGGTGGACAAGGACCAATGTCGCACCACTTTTAAGATTTTTGACTTGGCACTTAAAACCTACCAACACCAGAGTATGTCCTCCATGCGGTCACGGGCTCCGCTTCACCAGAGGTGTTCAAGTAGAGCAGAACCATGTGTGTTAGCGACTCTGCCTTAAAAGATAGGGAAATCAGAAAACCTGACAATTTCCAACTCTGTGACTACACACTTGAAAATCCCTCAGATGAAGCCTTACCTAGGCTCTTTTGATTAAGGCCCATGAGAGAATGGACTATTCCAAAACCTGTTAAAAATAAAAGCACAAAAATTAGCAGCTGTTTGTCCTGAGTCTGAAAATATCTACCAGTCAACATTACACAGTTAGGACAAAACTTTCCTATTTTCTCTTCCCTGATGGCACAATTGTTAAAGTTTCCATTAATGCCACTGCAGTACTCTTAAAGCTTTTTTTGTCTGAAGAACTTACAGATATTAGTTATGTGCATAGTTTATTGGGGAACCCACTCAATAATTTTGTTTGCCTCTTCAGACCGCAGCAAAATTTAGTTTCTTTCCCATCTGGTGTCGTTCAGTCTTGTTATATATACACAACCTTATCGGAACCCTGAATATTCACTAGAAGGACTGATGCTGAAGCTCAAGTACTTTGGCCACCTGATGTGAAGAGTTGACTCATTAGAAAAGACCCTGATGCTGGGAAAGACTGAGGGCAAGAAAAGAAGCCGGTGACAGAGGATGAAATGGTTGGATGGCATCACTGAGCCAATGGACATCAATTTGAGCAAAATCTCGGGGACAGTGAAGGACAAGGACCCCCGGTGTGCTGCAGGCCATGGGGTCACAGAGTCGGACACCACTTAGCGGCCGAGCAACAATCTCAGCTTATCTGAGAGGAACCCAGCTTTGAGAACTCTCAGTGGGCACGTTCAGAGCAGTCTGGCCTGAACTGGGTGCTGCCTCAGGTTTCTCCGTGAGGTCTGCAACTAACACCATCTCTTGGGTGAGTTTCCTGGTCTTTGTGGATCTTCTGCAATAAGCTCGATGTTACATGTTAAAATTCCTTCTTGATATAAATAAATGGCCATCAAGTCCGTTAGGACAGAGTTAAGATTTTTGACTTTGGATAAAGTTTGTAGATTCACAAAGAAATTACTTCCGTTACCCCCTTTCCCCTAAGATATGCCGCAGATACAAAAGGTAGGGACGCGCACTGTCCACATACTTCTTACACAAGTAAAGAGTAAATCAGGCTACGTGCACACAGCCTTGACCAGGGACATGACACACTCTGCACACCTGTGCAAATCCTTTATTAAAGCAACAACCAAAGTACAGGATGGTTCACGTTTTTTTTTTTTGCTGCTGTATCAACTTAAATATTAATCATTTGTTTATACATTTAAATTATTTTTAAAAAGGTGAACATTTATAGCTTACAAATCAACAGAGTGACATTTCCACCCAGATACATTTTTCCATCTTATTTCCCAGTTTTAACAATAGACATTCAGAACCAGAGGGACAGCACATCAAACATAAGTGGCAGCACCTTCTGTGAGCAGCGCCAGGGTGTCTGAGAGATTGTAACACTGAAGGTTTACATTCCTCATGAAAGAAAAACAATTTATGCAGGAATACTCTTAGACCCATTTGCTTTATTTTTACACTCTCTGTGAGCTTTAAGTTCGGTGGTGGCATTCTGAGCATTAGATCTCTTAGAAATGACATCTCTAAAAAAGTCTTAATCATATTTTCTTGTATAACAGACACTCAGTCTTTCAGAAAGCAAAATAAGCAATTCTGTTTTATTTGATTTTTCACCCCACCACTGATTTGTTTACTTCAGATCTTGTTAATCACTGTAGAAACCCTATAAGTCATTAGGAAGATGAACTTTGTTATCTACTAGAGGATTTTATAATGAATGCTGCTGCTGCTGCCGCTGCTGCTGCTAAGTCGCTTCAGTCATGTCCGACTCTGTGTGACCCAAGAGATGGCAGCCCACCAGGGTCCCCCATCCCTGGGATTCTCCAGGCCAAGAACACTGGAGTGGGTTGCCATTTCCTTCTTCAATGCATGAAAGTGAAAAGTGAAACTGAAGTCAATGAATAGGTGAATGTAAAAATGACTAATACCTTGAAGATGGTGGTGGTTTCGTTGCTAAGTTGTATCCAACTCTTTGCCCCTATAGCCCGCCAGGCTCCTCTGTCCATGGGATTCTCCAGGTAAGAATACTGGAGTGGGTTGCCATTCCCTTCTCCAGGGGATCNGTGAATGTAAAAATGACTAATACCTTGAAGATGGTGGTGGTTTCGTTGCTAAGTTGTATCCAACTCTTTGCCCCTATAGCCCGCCAGGCTCCTCTGTCCATGGGATTCTCCAGGTAAGAATACTGGAGTGGGTTGCCATTCCCTTCTCCAGGGGATCTTCCCTACCCAGGGATCAAACTCGCATTTCCTGCATTGCAGGTGGATTCTTTACTGCTGAGCCACTAAAGACACCCAAACTTGGAAGCAATAGAGATCAAAATATGTGGGTGACTATACAATGAGATTTGGTGGCTATTTAAAGAGTACCAATGAATTAGTCTAAAAAGCCAGAACAGAAACAGGGATTATGATGTAAAGGGAATGCAAAAAGGGTGTGTGAAGATGGATACTGGGTAGTCACTGAACTGTGCTGAGTATAAAACAGAGTATCTGAAAGATAAGCGAAATGCTCTGTTTTCTCACCCAATGAAACACTGAGACGAAACCCCTGATCACAGAATCACTGGGGCTATGAGGAGTTTTAGCACTGGGGAAAAAGTGAAAGTGGCAGTCATACAGTCATGTCCGACTCTTTGTGACCCTGTGGACTGAAGCCTGCTAGGGTCCTCTGTTCATGGGATTCTCCAGGCAAGAATATTGGAGTGGGTTGCCATTCCCTTCTCCAGGGGATCTTCCCCACCCAGGGATTGAACCCAGGTCTCCCGTGTNGTCATGTCCGACTCTTTGTGACCCTGTGGACTGAAGCCTGCTAGGGTCCTCTGTTCATGGGATTCTCCAGGCAAGAATATTGGAGTGGGTTGCCATTCCCTTCTCCAGGGGATCTTCCCCACCCAGGGATTGAACCCAGGTCTCCCGTGTTGCAGGCAGATTTTTTACTGTATGAGACACCAGGGAAGCCCTGGTATAAGACTGAAATTTAACCTGCACGTACTGGTGGGCTCGTTTGCCTTTCTGAAACAGCTCCTCAGCCAGCAGGGATTGGGGTCTCCAGGGTTGAGCTGGTTTGTGTCGGTGGGACTACATTTAGAGGCTATCTGTTCAAAACAGGCAAACATTCTTTCTGCCTTATGTTTTCTTCATGGGCTAAAGAGCTGAACAGATTCGAGGTTACCAATAAGTAACAATCCATGTATTATATCTGAAATGTTATCAGCCCAGTGAATAAGCTACACAGCCATAGTTCAAGCCCAGTCTCCACCAAATTGCTTTCTTATCACATGCGCCCTTCAAAGGAAGTATGAACAACACAGATGTCTACAGTTAAAAATGAAACAGACAATAAACAAGCAAAGGATTCCAGACTCCACTGTGTGGGACGTCAGGACTTTTGGCCTTGGCTCTTGGGAAAAAAACACAAACGCCCATCAGCAATCATTCTGGGTGTAATGACAGTACAATAATGCTCAGGACGAGCGAGGACATTCAGGTGTTTCTAGAGCGATTTCTATATGTTACGGATGTCACATTTGGTTCCTAGAGATTTAGTCAAGTATTAGTATCTCTTTTTGTCAAGTATGAATACAAAAAGATGAGAATAGTAGATGTGCCCTAAAGATATGAAAATATATATAAAACAAAACCATTATAAATTACATAGATTTGCAATATAAAATTGTTTTTCCCCCATTTAGAATAAATATCATCCAAGTTTACAGGTCATCGCAGTGAATTAAATATGCACACATATCTGAATCATTTTCGGAACTTCAAGAAAAAAAATTATCTCTACACAGAGAAACCACTGAAGCCAAGCCCTCTGTTCTCAGCTCCAGACCCAGATGAATTTTCTGAAAAAGTTGGCAGCAAAAGCATCTAATAACATCACGGGCCCATTTCTGCTCCCAAGACTCCTTGTCTCGTGTAAAGGGGCCATCATGGGAGATGACAAACTTTCCACAAAACTCTAAATGTCAGAACCAGGTGGGATCTGGGGACCCAAGTACCACCTCTGTGTTTGGCAGATGAGAAAGATTCAACCCAGGGATGCTGAAGTCTCACTCACGCACACAGTCAGGAGGTGAGGACTAAGCCTTGAGTCTGTTCACCAACCGTGCAGCCCAAGGGACCTTTGTGGACCCATGACGTGGCAGTGACACTCATGACGACCTCAAGGTTATGGCACTCCTGCTCGTAAATGGCCAGGAAATTATACCTCTTCTTTTCTTGGTTACATCTAAACTGCGGACGTTGCTCTAATGCTTTTGGAGGCAGAAGATCCACAACTGTCTTAAAAAGCTTTGAGTTTTGTAAGCTGGTTCCTTGAATTTGCAACAGTACAGATTTTCAGCATAAAAAATGTTAGAGGAACCAGAGAGGACAGTGAAAACCTGAAAGTGACTATGGAGAAGGGCAGGGTGATGATGCTGGCTTGCTTATGTGGGCAAGGGAAGCACTTGGATGGAGCCAGGGAGTGCGTGGGGTGGCCCTCACTTGCACAAAGCCCACAGTGGTTACCAGCACAGGCCAATGAGGTGTGGGCCTGAGGCAACTAGCTTCGGCTTCTTTCTAAGAACATCACTCTGGCCTCACATACAGCTGCCTTCTAGTAGGGGCTAAAAATGAATTCAAGAATGCTGGCATGATGATGCCATTATCCTAACCTGTCTCTGCCCCCGTCAAGGATAGACAAGTCAGCCATGCAGTTAACAGGAGTGGGCCTGGTGGGGCGACCCCCACGACCCTCATGCTTGCTGCCCTAACGCAAGCACTGGGGTCCCCTGACGTCCATGGTCCATGGCAGCCGTGGCGGGAGCCCCACGTTCCCCACCTAAACAGATTCCTCAGGCACCTCTGTCTCTGGAGGAGACATGCCTTCCAGACGAAGCAGCAGCTGGCTTGGAGGGGGACACTGCTTAGACATAAGAACAGGGCTTTCCACGGGCAGTCTGGGCAGATTCAAGTTCATGGTCTCCCACCAACCTCAGCTGAGCTCACCCAAAGGTTCTCAGAATGGGACGGGTAAACCTGTTTTTATTTGGCTATTAAAGTGCTATTCCTGGGCAAGTTTTTTTTTTTTTTTTTTTTCTTCTCTCAGTTTCACAACAGCAGCTTCACTGGAAATGAACAGACAAAAAAAGCAACTGATGGAGACAGGCCTGGGAAACGACAAACATCAAGAGGCTGGTATGGTAGCTAGCTGCTTTGGAATGTTAAGATGACTNTTTTTTTTTTTTTTTTTTTTCCTTCTCTCAGTTTCACAACAGCAGCTTCACTGGAAATGAACAGACAAAAAAAGCAACTGATGGAGACAGGCCTGGGAAACGACAAACATCAAGAGGCTGGTATGGTAGCTAGCTGCTTTGGAATGTTAAGATGACTCGTGGGAATCGGCCCTGACAGCAAAGCCTGCGAGGTAAAAGTCTGGGGTGTGTGGGGGAGGTGGGGGGAATAAGGACAGAGTGGCCAAAGGAGCGGACCCGCAGGAACAGTTAGCATTCAAGTCACAACGCCTGTGTTATAAAGCGACAGTGATGGGGCAAAACTGAGAAGAAAGTGCAACAGAGCCGCGGAGGGATGGACTACAGCTGCTCCCTTAGCAGACCCATTTTTCAACAGAAGAGCAGCGCCCTGTGCCCCGGACAGGGCTGTGAACTCCGAGTCTCTGACAGTCAGTGCTCTCTGCCGAAAGGGCAGCAGCGCTTAAGGTTATCTGGCGGAGAAGAGCCTCTGAGGTTCGTGTCACGTGGACAGGCACCTGCCCAAGGTCACCACCCCCGCTCCCCAGACGGTGCTCGCATCCCCCTCGGCTGGGGGCCGACCGGGGCGTGCGTGCAGGGGCCTGACTTACGTGCGTGCGGGGGCCAGGCTCCTACCTACGACGGGCGTCTCCGGTAAGGCTTAGCGGCGAGGGCGGCCTGCATCTGTCCCGAGGGGTGGCCCTGAATCTCGGGGTGTGCATAGCTTCAGGGTGGGGGGGGGGTACACTGTTAGACATGGCTTTCATAGACGACATGGGTGCTCCCGTCCCACGGCCTGGCTGGCTCCGCGGCCTCCAGCAGACCAGGCGGCAGGACGCGGTCCGGCACCTCGACGGGCGTTGGTTCCTCGGAGGTCAGCGCCGCTGACGTGACCTCGGTGGAGGGCGCTGCGGACTCCGGGGAGCGCTCGGCCGACGGCTCGGTGTCCTCCTCCTCGTCTCCGGCCTCCAGGGACCCGGCGGCCTGGTCGTCCGAGGGCTCCTGGCGGGCTGGGGGGTGCACAGACACCTCGATGGCCATCTGCTGGGGGTGCTCGTGCAGCGACGAGGCATCAGAGTCAGCATCGGGGATGGTGTAGACCTCGTCCCCATCCGCGGCTGCGGCCTCCTGGCCCTCGGGCGCGTGGCGCACGAAGTTCTGGTGGCCATGCTCATCCAGGCCCACCACCTCCATGAGCTCCTCCACGATGGTCCTGCAGTTCATGATGAGTGGGGGCAGCGGCACACTGCGTGCCAGCTCCTCGATGTAGCGGGCGAACTCCATGGTCTTGAACTGCGTGACCTTGGCCAGCTCCAGCGTCTTGGCTGACGTGATGATGGGGATGCGCTTAGCGATCTCGAAGGCCTTCTGCAGCTTCTCAGCGCCCTCCGTGCGGAAGAACTCGTTGATGGCCTTCTCGGTCTTCTTCAGGTGGCTGCTCATCATGCAGAGGCGGGTGACGTTGAGCACCAGCACCACGGAGAAGGCCAGCAGGCACACCACCATGTAGTACACGCCCATGTCGCCCGACGTGCACACCACCCGCAGCGTCACGGTGTTGTTCACGGTGCCGTGCGCGTTGGAGGCCACGCACGTGTATCTCCCTCGGTCTGAGAAGGACACCTTGGTGATGTTCAGGAGGCCGTCATGCATCTGCCACTTTCCTGCGGGAGAAGGAGAACAGGGTCAGCCGGGCCCTCTGCTCCCCGCCGTGACCGCTCCACGCGGCACTGTGTGTGCCTCACACCACTACCGAGGCTGGCGGGGAACAGGGAACACCTCCCTCCACCACTGACGGTGTGCACGGTGAGCTCTGAGCACACCTCCCACTATCAGATCTGCCGCTGCCGACGATGGGGACAGTGAATGGTGACCTCGACAGATGGGGACAGGAACAGCCCACTTAATCCACAGAACTCAGGAAAGAGTCATGAGCACCAGCCCATTTTATAGGATGGAGAAACTGAGGGAGGGGCCCTCTCAGCCCCCTCTCAAGGGCACCAGTTAGGAATCACTTGAGCTAGATGCGAGTTCAAGCCCAACAAGTTGGACTCTGAACACCAAATCATACTGTGCAATTCCACACTCTAGAGAAAAATTAGAAACACAGTCTGGAAAAGCACTGTGCTATTATTACTAGGGAATTCCTTAAGGTGGCATCTGATTTTCTCACCTGCCTGTGAGCATGGCACTCCAGATACTGCAGAATATATGTTCACTGGAAAGTTTTTGTTTATAAAGTATAAAGAATATAAAGTCCTTTGGGATCAACCTAAGAACTAGAGTGAAAGTGTTAGTCACTCAGCTCAGTCCTGTCCGACTCTTTGTGACCCCATGGAATGTAGCCTCCCAGGCTCCTCTGTCCATGAAATTCTCCAGGCAAGAAAACTACTTGCCACGCCTTCCTTCAGGGGATCTTCCCAACCCAGGGATTGAACCCAGGTCTCCTGAACTGCAGGCAGACTCTTTACCATCTGACCACCAGGGAAGTAAATCAGTTAAATTATAATTGTTTACCTGGGTTTCTCATATTTGAGACTGAAGTTATCCTCAGCTGATGGAAACATGACATATCATTCATTCAGACTCTACAATGAACTACATCACTTACATTGTGGAGATTCAGAAGCTGGGTGTGAATAAATATCAATTTGGTTTTGCTTTGCAAATAAACAACAGACCCATCAGGTTGAATGGAGAAGGAAAGGGCAACCGACTCCAGTATTCCTGCCTGGAACATCCCATGGACAGAAGAGCCCGGTGGGTTAGTCCATGGGGTTGCAGAGTCAGGCATGACTGAGCAACTGAACAAGAAATCAGGTTGAAAGCAGGCCTCACACCATGGAGAATATGGAAGCAGAGACGAACTCTTCCCTGTCTGGCCTGGAAAGGATCCAGCAGTGCCCTGGCAATCAGGTTCTTAATCTGAATTAATCCGTGCTAGGAGAAGGCAATGGCCCCCCACTCCAGTACTGTTGCTTGGAGAACCCCATGGACGGAGGAGCCTGGTAGGCTGCAGTCCATGGGGTTGCGAAGAGTCAGACACGACTGAGACTTCACTTTCGCTTTTCACTTTCATGCACTGGAGAAGGAAATGGCAACCCACTCCAGTGTTCATGCCTGGAGAATCCCAGGGACAGGGGAGCCTGGTGGGCTGCCGTCTATGGGGTCGCACAGAGTCGGACACGACTGAAGCGACTTAGCAGCAGCAGGAGTACATCCTTAATCTGCCTGTGTACCCGCTGGTCAAAAGACCCGACCCCAGAGCCTCGGGAAACATGACCCTAGGTCTGCCTTTCAGGTTTTGGGTCTGAGCCTTCTGCAGCCCCTCCATCTCCCCCAGATGGGCCCTCAGAGATACAAGGCTGGGCCTGGCCCTGGGGGAGCTCTGAGAGCTGGCGGATATTTCTGTAAAAGCACTCATGTCTCCAAGTGAGCCAGAGAAGCTCTCCTGAGAGATGGGGCAACTATAGTTTCCTTCCAAGCGTCTGTTATCACATTGCATTTTTGTTTGTTTCATCCCCCTCTGGCATAAACTTAAGCCTAATGAGAAGTCTGATATTTCCCCAAAGCAACTAGAAACTGTTTAAAAAAAAACACAAAACAATCCCTAAGCATTAAAGTGACGAGAGCCTCCAGGGAGTGTAAGACAGGAGACAGCCTGCATCACTCCAGGTCCTCTGCCTCAGGGACCGTCCTCGGGGAAGCTGGCTGGAGCCGTGGGGGCCTGCAGCCCCCCCTTGCCAGCCTGGGAACCTGGCGGGCAGCCTGCCATAGAAGGTGCTGTCACATTTTGTGGAGCAACATCTGTGGAGAGGGGCACTTGGCGTCCCTGAGCACCCAGCTTCTAACAACTTAGCCAGTGTCCTCTCTCTGAGAGTAGAAGATGCAGGAAATCTAGTGAATTTCAGTCTCCTGTGAGCGTGCGGGGACAGACCAACCTGTACCCACTCTGTGAAACCTCCCCTTGTCCACATGGGCAGGGGCCAGCCTCCTACCCTGTTTATTCGCTCCTTGAATATCAGGCTTCAGATGTGATACAGGAGATTTATCCAAATATAAAATCATCTGAGCAAGGGAAATGATCCATTTGATCTTCCTGACCCAGGGATCAAACCCACATCTCCTGTGTCCCCCTGCATTGGCAGGTGGATTCTTTACCAGCTGCACCGCCTGGGATCAAACCAGACTACAGCAGGTACAGAAAAAAGAACACGTCTCGTTGACCGAAAGTTTATGACAGACAGTGAAGGTGCTGAGCTCAAGGGAACGACAGAGTCTATCTGTGGGAACGTCTCACACTGGCCTTTCTCACTTTGGCGGGAAATACAGCAGCAACAGGACAGGAGAAGGTGAGGTTATTTGCATGGGGAACACTTGGGATCAATCTGTTCACCCCCTACCCTTTCATCCCCACGCCCTCTGTGGAGGAATTATCTATGAGTTCAAGGTCAGAGAAGGAGGAATCTGGGTGTCGAAGAGGAGCAGCAGAAAAGAGTGTTAAGTCAGGAGGCAGGCACCTGACGGGAACGTAAATGGCTTTCTCCAAATACCTCAGCTATGCTTTTAGTGATGGCTGTATTCTAACTGTCACAGAAAAGTGAAATGCAGAACTGCATACTGGTTACAAGACACCAACACTTTATTGACTATTCAAAGGGCTTCTGAACCTGGATTTTACAGTTATCTTCAGGGATGTGTTCAGCTGTCTCAGTTCAGTTCCGCTCAGTCGTGTCCGACTCTTTGCGACCCCATGGACAGCAAGACACCAGGCCTCCCTGTCTATCACCAACTCCTGGAGCTTACTCAAACTCATGTCCATTGAGTCAGTGATGCCACCCAGCCATCTCCTCCTCTGCCGTCCCCTTCTCCTCCCACCTTCAATCTTTCCCAGCATCAGGGTCTTTTCTAATGAGTCAGTTCTTCTCATCAGGTGGCCAAAGTATTTTGGAGTTTCAGCTTCAGCATCAGTCCTTCCAATGAACACTCAGGATTTTAGAATGGACTTGTTGGATCTCCTTGTAGTCCAAAGGGACTCTCAAGAGTCTTATTCAACACTACAGTTCAAAAGCATCAATTCTTCGGTGCTCAGCTTTCTTTATAGTCCAACTCTCACATCCATACATGACCACTGGAAAAACCTCAGCTTTGACTGGAAACTGTCCACAGACATGTATTTATCTGGCCTGGGTGCAAGCGATTCAATGCAGATACAGACTCAAACATGTCAGAAGTTCCTAGTCACAGGTCAAAACAGGCCCTGTCTGCCGTAAACACAATTAGGTGACACTTGTGGTTCGTTTGGGGGAAACCAGTGGGATAGTCAGTGCATAAATTGTTACTTTCATGTATATTTTGCTTCTTAGCCCAGAAATGGGTCCTTAGACTAACACCTATTGTAGACTTTATCCAATAATGAACCTTATTTATTCTTGAAAGCTGAAGCCTCACTGTGTGATAAAGTTGACGTCTTTAGAAGGACAGCTGTCTTTTTTATCTTGTTCATGCATTCCATCAACAAACCTTAGTTTACAAATTGTCTGTCACCAGGCTCCCTGACAGACAATGCAGATGCAAAGATGGATGAGACATGACCCCTGGCTGCAGAGACCAGTCATATGGAGAGGGACGCAGACTCCCTGCCAAACCGGGGTGCGTGGCACGTGCCCTGAGTGGGCAGGGCACCAAGGATGCTGCTGGACGGGAGGGTGTGGTCCTGAGTGGGGCTGGGGCTGTGGGGAGAGGAACAGGAGGAAGAGAAAGCACTCCAAGGCCAGAGGGGATGACGGGACATGCGAGAAAAGGAGGGGAGCCCATGTGCCTCAGGGGCAGAGAACTGCGGGCAGAGGCCCAGCCACCCCACCTCTTCCCCTGCTCTGAGCCCTGGTTCAATCAGCGGAGAAAACCTCACGGTCCAGATGCAGATGCCGGCGAGTCGGGGGATTTTAAATTAAGGAAGACGTCATTTCAAATCAGGAGGCAAAGAACAGTGGGACAACTGATGGCTTGTTTGAAAAAAAAAACCTTAAATTCCTAGTTTAGTGACACATGAAAATAAATCCCGAGTACTCTGAAGATCCAAATGTATAACTAAAAATATAATGTCAGTAGAAGACATGAAAATATTTCTAAGGCCTTGGGACACGTAAGCCTTTTTCAGCATTTCAAGAATCCCAGAAACTACCAACAGAGAACCCTGATGGATCAGACTTCTGCCCAGTTAAAAGTTCCACACTGTGATACATGTTATACTAAAGTTATAAGCAAATGATAGAGCAGGAGAAAATTCTAGAATATCCGACAATTACTTAGTAACTGGAAACCATGAAGAACTCCTACGTGTGTGTGTGTTCAGTTGCTTCAGTCGTGTCTGACTCTTTGTGACCCCATGGATTGCACACCATCAGGCTCCTTCAGGCTCCTCTGTCTGTGGGATTCTCCAAGCAAGAACACTGGAGTGGGTAGTCAGTCCCTCCTCCAGGGGATCTTCCCAACCCAGGGATCCAACATATCTCCTGTGCCTCCTGCACCACAGGTGAGTTTGTTACCACTGAACCACCTGGGAAGCCCAAAGAATGCCTAAAAATCAAGACAATAACACAGAAGGAAAAAAAAAAAAGAGGCGGGGTGGGGGGGTAGGATTTGGATGAATAAGTCACAAAAAAATGGGATGCAGGTAGCGCCTAAGTACACAGAATCACTTGTGGATAAATCAGAGCAAAATTTAAAGAAATTCAAGTAACTTTTAAAACAGGTAACTTTTCCACCTTGCAGAGTACAAGAGGAAGGTTGGGGGAGCGGGTCACGGGCTGATGAGAAAAACACTGCCCACAGGTGGGGCTGCCGTGGGGATGCTACTGCAAGGCTGGTTTCTGGAATCTACCAAAGTTCAAGATGAGTGTATCTGTTACCCACTTCTAGGATTCTTGAAATGCTTCAAATCAGGCGGCCAGGCCTAGATCTGATCAGGAAAATATTGCTGAATGTAAGAAAATCAAGGGCGTGGAAACATCTTTTCAGCATCTGTCTCCTTGGGGACACAGTTCTGGAAACTTCCTCCCAGTTAACGCCCTCTGGGCGAAGTGACATCTGGGTCCCAGGCCGGGAAAGTGGCTGACCTTGTATCGCTAGTCACCTCGGGGCCTGGGCACACGGAGGGCGAGTCACTCAGGGTGGCACAAGCTCCCATCCACAGAACTGGGTCAGGGGACCAGTCCAGCAACTAGAGAAGCAGGTCAAAAGCATCGTGTGGTGACAGCTAAACCTATGACCCCAAGAAATGCCACAGTATGTGGGATACCATGATTCAACATGACAGATCAGAAATAACAGCCATGCCAACACCTTCCAGTCAAATGACCGCTGGACAGAACCAGAGTACCAACTCTCCCGGAAGTGAAGCAACTTGAGAAAGGTACAGCCATGGAGATGCTGTAAGCACAGTTCTCCTCCAAACCCATGTCTGCCAAAACCCCCATCTGTCCAGCTATCCTGAGCACCATTCAGCATCAAAAACTAACATCATGCCCATGAAAGCATTCAGTTCAGTTCAGTCGCTCAGTCATGTCTGACTCTTTGCAACCACGTGGACTGCAGCACACCAGGCCTCCCTGTCCATCACAAACTCCTAGAGCTTACTCAAACTCATGTCCATTGAGTTGGTGATGCTATCCAACCATCTCAACCTCTGTCGTCCCCTTCTCCTCCTGCCTTCAATCTTTCCCAGCATCAGGGTCTTTTCTAATGAGTTAGTTCTTCGCATGAGGTGGCCAAAGTATTGGAGTTTCAGCTTCAGCATCAGTCCTTCAAATAACACCCAGGACTGATCTCCTTTGGGATGGACTGGTTGGATCTCCTTGCAGTCCAAGGGGCTCTCAAGAGTCTTCTCCAACACCACAGTTCAAAAGCATCAATTCTTCGGCGCTCAGTTTTCTTCCCAGTTCAACTCTCACATCCATACATGACCACAGGAAAAACCATAGCCTTGACTAGACAGACCTTTGTTGGCTAAGTAATGTCTCTGCTTTTGAATATGCTATCTAGGTTGGTCATAACTTTTCTTCCAAGGAGTAAGCATCTTTTAATTTCACGGCTGCAATCACCATCTGCAGTGATTTTGGAGCCCCCCCCCAAAATAAAGTCTGACACTGTTTCCACTGTTTCCCTATCTATTTGCAATGAAGTGATGGGACCGGATGCCATGATCTTCGTTTTATGAATGTTGAGCTTTAAGCCAACTTTTTCACTCTCTTCTTTCACTTTCATCAAGAGGCTTTTTAGTTCCTCTTCACTTTCTGCCATAAGGGTAGTGTCATCTGCATATCTGAGGTTATTGGTATTTCTCCTGGCAATCTTGATTCCAGCTTGTGCTTCTTCCAGCCCAGCGTTTCTCATGATGTACTCTGCATATTATGTCCAACTCTTTAGTGACTCCATGGACTACAGCCTGCCAGGCCCCTCTGTCCATGGGATTATCCAGGCAAGAATACTGGAGTGGGTTGCCATTTCCTGCTCCAGGGGATCTTCCTGACCTGGGAACTGAACCTACATCACCCGTGTCTCGTGCACTGCAGGTAGATTCTTTACCACTAAGCCACCTTGGGAAACCCTGATAGGTGGTATGCGAAGATTAAGTTTCTGCTCACAACCTCATTTAGACATGGGGGATCCATTCAAACAAGGAGGTTATTTTCATGACACCAACTGAAGACTTTCCAGGAGGTGAGGGTCCTGATAACGTTTACACAGAGAGAAAGGAAGTGCAAACACTCAGTCGAATGACGCCACACTGAGTCCACACTTGTCTGTAAGTGTGGGGCCTGCTCTCTAGTTTGTGAAATAGAGGAGACTCAGGGAAGGCATCCAGCCTTTCTACAAAACAGAACTGAATACGAACGGAGCCCCACATGGCTGTCACGGGGCTTCTGCAACAGGTGTGAGCCACCCTTCCCGGCTCCCCAGGGCCCAGCTACCGCAGAGACCCAGGGCATAGACACCGCAGCAGCCAGGCCCCCATGCCCCAGGGTCCCTTCCTCCTGGGCGGCCCCTTCATCCATCCTGGGGCTGCTAACAAGCTGCTTCCTACATCACGTGGGGCTGAGGAGCCTGGGATCATCCCGGCTTAGTTCAGCTCTCTGCTCAGGAAGCGGGGGACAGGGGAAGGCACACAGCCTGCTGTTGTGCTCTGCTTTAAAGAATCAAGAATACCTGAAAAGCCATCTTTTCATTTCCTGGCAAAGGAAACATCTGACTCGCCAGCTAATTCAGCCTGATAATCTTCATTTTTAAAAAAGTGCCAACACACCACTGCATGCAGGCTGGCAAGAGTCTCTTCTGAGAGTGCCCAGCACTGGGTGGAGAGAAGTGACTTCTGGTTTTGGTACCTCGGCTCTCCTCATCTGAGAGTGACAGGGAAGGGTCTTCCCACTGCTCAGACTAAAAGCTGTCTGGGCTCACATCCCACTCTGAAGAAACACTGCAAACGGTGGCCCATTAGCAGGCTGGCCTCTGACATGATTCCTTCTGGAAAATGAACCAAAGTACCGCTCTTACGGGAGACTACATTACCGGTTCTCACAGATGGCTTAACTGACCGTGGAATGATTCTTTAGCTGGCTAAGAGGCTACTTTAGGTGGGACCAGGGTTTCTCCAGTTGATGATGGGCAGAGAAGCGTGGTGTACATGGGGTTGCAAAGAGTTGGACATGACTGAGCAACTGAACTGAACTGAACTGAACTAAGGGTTTCTTCACTTGGGCCGGCATGTTCCATCAGATAATTCTTTGGAAGGCTTCGCTGGTGACTCAGGGGTAAAGAATCCGCCTGTCAATGGAGGAGACACGGGATCAAACCCCTGGGTCAGGAAGATCCCCTGGAGAAGGAAATTGCAACCCACTCCAGTATTCTTGTCTGGGAAATCCCATGGACAGAGGAGCCTGGTGGGCTACACAGTCCCTGGGGTCTCAAAGAGTCAGACACGACTGACAGAGCAAGAACATTTCTCTGTAGGGGGCTGTCCTGTGCATTGGGGGATGTTGGGAACATTCCTGGTTTCCACCCACTAGATACCAGTAGCGTCATCTCCCCCTCCCTCCTCTCTTGCCCTGTCCACGACTACCAAAAATGCCTCCAGACTTGGCTGGTACCCTCTGGGTGAGAGAATTGCTGGTTCTGGCAAAAAGAAAGTATACCGTGTGCATAACACCCCCTAAAGCATCCACACACACTGCTTTCTCCACAGCCGGAGCACGTGGGGGTCAGCGGGCCTCTGCACACGGAGGGAACGTGCCAGGAAGGCGGGGAGTGGCTGATGGAAGAGAAGGTGCCTCCTTTGTCATCACAGTGTCATCTCAAGATTTTAAATGACATTTCAGGGACAGACATGTTTTTTATTTTTTATTTTAAGGTTGAGAACTTGAGAGAGTGAATAAGAAATTGCTCAGAAAATTATTTCCTTTCTTTACAAAACACACTGTCCTATGAAGCAGAGATAGAAGCACTTGGGATCTTGACTGTGGCAACACAGAACAGGGAGAAATGACCGAAAACAGTGACACAGCTGCCGTGTCCCGATGTCGTGGTGTGTTCCAGGCACCATTCCTGTTGTTCAGCTGTTAAGTCATGTCTGACTCTTTGCGACCCCATGGACTGTAGCCCGCCAGGCTCCCTGGTCCATGGAGTTTTCCAGGCGAGAATACTGGTGGGTTGCCATTTCCTTCTCCAGGAGATCTTCCCGACCCAGGGATCGAATCTGTATCTCCATAATTGCAGGCAGATTCTTTACCACTGAGCCACCTGGGAAGCCTCTCCAGGCACCATACTGAGCATCTAATACATCATGGAAGGCTCACAACCCTGCCTGGAGTTAAACGGGATTATCTCTGCTTTACAGATGGGAAAACTGGCTTCAAAAAGTGGAGGAACTCGCTCAAAGCGCCGTCATTGTTCTGTTCTGCTGAATTTCCAGTGGTATATTTACAATTACACAAATTTTGTCTAATTTTGAGGAATCAACTTTTAAAATCTCAAATATTTAACTTACTAAAAGAAGAATTTAGTGTAGCACTTCTATGGGTTCACACACTATTCCATGCTTCATCAGAGAGGCAAACAATGATGTACACTTAAAGCTGTGGGCACTGACTCCCTCCTGGATATGCTGGGTTGGGGGGAGATTCACTCAGGCCTGAAGACGTGACCCGCACAGTTTTCTGTGGTCCCTTGGCAGGAGGAGGTAAAAGCGTCTCACAGGCTACTAAAAACATCTGCAGGAGCAGAGGATAAAAACACCAGAGCTACGTAAACTAAACCAAAATTCATAACAACAAATTCTACAAAGGTGGAGTGGCCATGAACAAACTGTGAACTTCATATAACTCAGGTCAGATAACTCTGGGCATGTTTATTTTCAGAGATAATTCTTCATTATTTTCGGTGACAGAATGCTATAAAGAGAATGGACAGCAAATCCATGGGGAAACCTAAAACCTCACCTGAAGTAAGAATTTCCAGCATAACTGAGCCAGGCATGATTGCCAGGCCTATACCTTTTCCGGAGCAGACTTTCTTGAAATGCTTGTTATTTATCATCTGATAAAGGTGCCAATGTGCATTTTCAAGGTTTAAAGTCAGAGTAAGAAACTACAGCAAAAATACACTGGATAATTCATACCTGAAATAACAGGGGCATTTTTATAACACTTTCTGGCACTTACATATGGCTACTCACCTGTAGCAAAAGAAAAACTGAAAAAAGGACATTTTGTGGCCATTTGTGGTTGCTCACATTATTGGAGCTCTGGGTTATTTTTGTAAAATGGTGGACCACCTCAAACATGTCCTTTGCATGCCTGCTAAGTCGCTTCAGTCGTGTCTGAGTCTTTGTGACCCCATGGACTGCAGCCCACCAGGCTCCTCTGTCAATGGGATTTTCCAGGCAAGAATACTGGAGTGGATTGCCATTTCTTCCTTCAGGGAATTGTCCTGATTGAACCCGGGTCTCTTACGTCTCCTGTGTTGGCAGGTGGGTTCTTGACGACTAGCTCCACCTGGGAAGCCCCAATGTGTCCTTCGGTGAACTCCAAAAAAAAAAAAAACAGTCCCCCAGAAACAGATCATAGAGTGGCCTCTCCTGATCTGTGGGATTGAAGTGACAACACGAGGGACAAAAGCGAGCCAGCTGCTGCTCCCACCAGTGAGAAGCAACAACTCGCTCCTTCTAGGACCCTCGGGCTGGCACCAGGAACAGTTGTGTCACTTCCTCAGCAGCAGCAGGAAATGGAACTATTAAATACTCCTGGGATCACAAAGCACACATGGTGGGCAACTCACCCAATGGTTCTGAACACACCTGGGTGTCCGCATGCTTCATATGTGCATCACACCTGGGTGTCAGCACTGCCTCTTGGTGACGGTGATGGGGCCGGTGCACCGACCATCCAGCCTCTCATCTGTTCTGTCTGGGCAGGGGCTTTCACCACCCCTTGCCTGCCGAGACCTGGAGGAGGAGCAGGTGCTGGTAGGCACAGAGGGAGAATAAAGCCCAACCCAGCCACACCCTGCTGAGTACTGTCTTCTCCATCCCCCTGCTTCTCAATCCAGACCCGTGAGATCAAGGCCACGAAACCCTCATTCCCACTGTAAGGACCAGAAACAAACTGGGCAACACGGGACAGGGCCTTAGTCAAAAGAGGTGGTTGTTAATGGGAGTTACGCTCATCTTGTTTGATTTCAGCAGTGATGTGTGGCTCAGTGGTAAAGAACCTGCCTGCAGGAGATACAAGAGATGAGGGTTCAGTCCCTGGGTTGGGAAGATTCCCTGGAGAAGAGAATGGCAACCCATNTTAGTCAAAAGAGGTGGTTGTTAATGGGAGTTACGCTCATCTTGTTTGATTTCAGCAGTGATGTGTGGCTCAGTGGTAAAGAACCTGCCTGCAGGAGATACAAGAGATGAGGGTTCAGTCCCTGGGTTGGGAAGATTCCCTGGAGAAGGGAATGGCAACCCATGGCAGTAATCTTGCCTAGAGAATCCCATGGACAGAGGAGCCTGGTGGGCTACAGGGTCCTTGGGGGCACAGAGAGTCAGACACGACTGGGTGACTGAGCACAGCGCCAGGCAGCAGAGCAGTGCGTGCACGTAACTAACATTCTAGGCTGTTAGCGCTGTTCCCACACTGTGGCAACCACCTCTTTGTTGAGTTATTAATGAAATACCACTCCATGTAAACTCCTAGCTGATCAGCCCAGAAACTGAAATCTACATCCTGGTTAGAAGGTGGACATCTTCCTGTCATAAATGAAGACTTCAAGACCTTGGCTCCTCGAGTGGCACACTGATGCTCAAATTTTATGCTGAGGATAAACGTTCCACTTTCCTCTGTCTTGCTCGGCGGTTCTGAATATTACCCCTTGTTACTTGTGTCCTGAAATGACTGTTATTATGTGCGGTAATCACTAGAGCTGAGCTGGCACGTTAAGTACCAATATCACAAGTTCTTCTAAAAAATCTAGTGTGTCTTTCCTCATGAGGCTTTAGATTAGCCAAGGGATTTGTCAGCACGAGCGCAGCTACAAACAGGACCTCTGGCAGACGAGCCCTGAACCTAGCCTCTGTCTCCAGGCCACCGGTGTCGGCTCCTTCCACCCCCGGTGCCCACAGATGGAAGGGAAGTGACCCCAGGTGACTCCAGGGCATTCAATCACCCAGAGCACAGAGAGAGACATGAGGCACAGGTCCACTTGCCAAGACCGACTGGACACCATCGAGATTTCCTTGGAGTGGTCACTACGACTCCAAGACAGACCTTGAAACATCACTGCTGAAGTCCAGGCCCACTCTGTGCCCACACTCTCCTCTCGCCAGGACACAGGGCTCAGAGTGCCCACCATGGCCCTCTATACCAGGGACCACCTCCGCTCCAGGCTTAAGGGGGCAGCAGACTCAGTCTGGAGTCCCCGGTCACTTCAGTGTCCTTGGAATCCCTGCAGAAAACCCCCTGGGGTCCAGGGACTCGAATATGTGCTCGTTGCCGTGGTTACTGTCCCCTCACAGGTGTGACGTCATTTCCTCCCGACCTGCAGGGAGAGGAAGGGGCTGGGCTGTTCCGTCTGCCCACTGTCAGTATGGATCAGCTCTTTGACCAGAGTAGTGTCAGCATGGAAGGTTCTGGTCACAGCTAACGACCATTTACGCTCATCTTGTTTGATTTCAGCAGTGATGTGTGGCTCAGTGGTAAAGAACCTGCCTGCAGGAGATGCAAGAGATGAGGGTTCAGTCCCTGGGTTGGGAAGATTCCCTGGAGAAGAGAATGGCAACCCACGGCAGTAATCTTGCCTGGAGAAGCCCATGGACAGAGGAGCCTGGTGGGCTACAGGGTCCTTGGGGGCACAGAGAGTCAGACACAACTGGGTGACTGAGCACAGCGCCAGGCAGCAGAGCAGTGCGTGTACGTAACTACCATTCTAGGCTGTTAGTGCTGTTCCCACACTGTGGCAACCACCTCTTTGTTGAGTTATTAATGAAATACCACTCCATGTAAACTCCTAGCTGATCAGCCCAGAAACTGAAATCTACATCCTGGTTAGAAGGTGGACATCTTCCTGTCATAAATGAAGACTTCAAGACCTTGGCTCCTCGAGTGGCACACTGATGCTCAAATTTTATGCTGAGGATAAACGTTCCACTTTCCTCTGTCTTGCTCGGCAGTTCTGAATATTACCCCGTGTTACTTGTGTCCTGAAATGACTGTTATTATGTGTGGTAATCACTAGAGCTGAGCTGGCATGTTAAGTACCAATATCACAAGTTCTTCTAAAAAATCTAGTGTGTCTTTCCTCATGAGGCTTTAGATTAGCCAAGGGATTTGTCAGCACGAGCGCAGCTACAAACAGGACCTCTGGCAGACGAGCCCTGAACCTAGCCTCTGTCTCCAGGCCACCGGTGTCCGTTCCTTCCACCCCCGGTGCCCACAGATGGAAGGGAAGTGACCCCAGGTGACTCCAGGGCATTCAACCACCCAGAGCACAGAGAGAGACATGAGGCACAGGTCCACTTGCCGAGACCAACTAGACACTATCGAGATCTCCTTGGAGTGGTCACTACGACTCCAAGACAGACCTTGAAACATCACTGCTGAAGTCCAGGCCCACTCTGTGCCCACACTCTCCTCTCGCCAGGACACAGGGCTCAGAGTGCCCACCATGGCCCTCTATACCAGGGACCACCTCCGCTCCAGGCTTAAGGGGGCAGCAGACTCAGTCTGGAATCCCTGGTCACTTCAGTGTCCTTGGAATCCCTAGCCCTGCAGAAAACCCCCTGGGGTCCAGGGACTCGAATATGTGCTCGTTGCCGTGGTTACTGTCTCCTCACAGGTGTGACGTCATTTCCTCCCGACCTGCAGGGAGAGGAAGAGGCTGGGCTGTTCCATCTGCCCACCGTCAGTATGGATCAGCTCTTTGACCAGAGTAGTGTCAGCATGGAAGGTTCTGGTCACAGCTAACGACCACAGGACCAGGGAAAAGTCACATAAGAGAGGGGCTTCGCCTGTGCAGTCTCCAGGGTTCCTTCCAGTGGGCAAGTTCTGTGGTCCAATCATTGCTTCTCCCTCTTGCAGCCTCCCCCACCCCCCCCAGCTCCTGGCCAACAGTCTAGAAACTTCAGCCAGGTTGCCAGGAAACACAGGTGATCTGTGGCTGCTAGCGAGAAGCTGCACAGAGCCTGCTTTCACAAAGCGTGACCTTGAGGGACTTCCCTGGTGGTTCAGTGGTTAAGAATCCACCTGCTGATGCAGAGGATATGGGTTCAGTTGCCGGTCCAGGAAGATCCCACATGCATCGGAGCAACCAAGCCTGTGCACCTCAGCTACTGAGGCTGAGCCCTAGAGCCCACGTGCCTCAACTGCTGAAGCCCGTGGGCCCTGAGCTGTGCTCCGGAGCAAGAGGAGTCCCCACGGTGAGGAGACCGCACACTGCAACTAGACCAGCCCCTGCCTGTCCACCCAGGGAAACGCCACACGGCAGCAAGGACCCAGCACAACCCAAGAGACAAGCCAAGTGTTTCAGAAAAGCGTGGCCTTTAAACCCGCTTAATGATAGACAGCCGCTACATTCCATGAAACAAAACTCCCTTATGAATGAGACATGTGCGGAAAACCCACTTTACATCCAGCCCTACAGCAATGAGTATGCATCATACTGTCAACTTTTAAGAGGCTTTTTAAAAGATACTAATGCTTGCCTTTCGTTTTCTGAGTCAAGAGTGAAAAAAATGAATTCGTTACTGCTGTGAATCCTTAAGGATATCTATTTCTCTCTCTTGCCTGAAGAAAACAAGACTCAAGAAGATCCTGAAACGATGTAAGAACCAGAGACGTCTGGGGCCCCCACCCAGCCCCTCCTCGTCTTTCTGACCCTGGAGTAGCGGGATGGCCTACCTCCCCCTCGATCCTCCTCGTTCTCGCTCAGCAGTTTGCCCGCCGAATTGTACCACTTGAGCTGGGGTTCGGGAAGGCCGTAGACACTGCAGTTGATCAAGGCACTGTTCCCTTCCTTGACGATGATATGGTCGGTTCTGGCAACGACCAGGGGCGCGGAGCCCACCGCCATGTCGGTGCCGTTTAAAGTGCTGCTGGTCACACCGCTGGCGGTCGCCAGCGTGGACACTATGATTAACAAGGGCACAGGAGGCAGGAAGCACACAGGCAGATGTCTCTTTATATGGTCGGTTCTGGCAACGACCAGGGGCGCGGAGCCCACCGCCATGTCGGTGCCGTTTAAAGTGCTGCTGGTCACACCGCTGGCGGTCGCCAGCGTGGACACTATGATTAACAAGGGCACAGGAGGCAGGAAGCACACAGGCAGATGTCTCTTTGCTCCATCCATCTTCTTCGTTTGTTCTTTAAGGCGGCAGAGCCAGCCGGCCGGGGGAATCCTCTAGTGGGTGACACTGTTCACAGCAGGCCAGGGGCCAAACCTGGCCTGGCTCCATGGAGTTGGCTCCTGATTAGGAAAAAAAAAAACAAAGCATAAATACTAGCATTCATACTTTAAAATGATTATTTATAATATGTTAGAAACCCAGCTAAAACACACATCTGGCTAATTTTTAAATAGCACACCAAATGTGAAGTTGTTCCAAACGTTCATGGAAATCATGATATACGAGTTTGTTACTTCTGCTACTGAAACATAAGACTCCTAGCAGGAACAGCGTAACTTTATATCACATGACCTTGCGGGGCTCAATGGTCCCCTCAGTCAGCACCGTGAGGCCTCCTCTCACCCCCAACCTGTCCCCTCGTGGACCCTGGGGTGCACTGGGTGCCCGGAAACTCTCTCTGCCGCTGGACAGGCCCTCTGCCTGCTGCAGTGCACCCCGGGGTCTGCCACACTGGAAGGCCTCCCCCAGCATCAGCCGGCGTGCCCTCCCCTGACTGGGACGCCCTTCCTCTTTCAGGCAACCGCTCCAGCGCCCTCTGCCCCTGCGACCCTCCCCTCCCACGCACGTCACTCACTGAACTCCTCGGTCTCCATCTTCGCGGGCCTCCTGGGATGTACGGTGTGACATGGTGGGTGGCTGCGCTTGTTCACCCAAGATCTAACCCCCGCCTACTGCCCTCCCCTCCATCTCACCCACTAAGCACGTGGCCACACCCCGGGGCCTTTCTCCTCTCCACATTCCAAATTCTGAAGTTCCAGGTCATTCTGAGGTTCTCAGTAGCCGCCCTGCCCTGCACCCCACCTGCTCAGTGCCCTCTCTGGGGTTCCTGGTCTCCCGACTCCCCTCAGGCTGCCCCCACTGCCCCGGCCAGCACCCAGGCACACAGGACCCCCCCTGCAACCAAGACCGCATCCTCCTGCCAGCATCCAGCGGGATGCAACCCAACCCGGGACGTCCTGGCTCCCACCACAGAGGCCCACGCAGAACTGGGGCCGAACTGCACCCACGACGTGCTCGCAGAAACACGGCACGTCGCCGGCCCAGCCAGGATCCCAGCTTGCGGGTCCACCATCCTCTTCCCTCCACGGTCTCTCCAGCTTCAGAGCCAACACCGTGGCCCAGTGGTGGTACGGCCTGCCCCCACAGGGCGCGGGGCTGAGTCCCCTCGTCCGCCTCCCACCCGCTGGGGAGGCCTCCTGCCTCTCAGCCGCAAGCCGTCAGCTGCCATCAGCTCCTCTAATGTGGACACTCGGTGTCCACCTGCTCTCTATATTGAAGCGGATCCTGCTCACATCGCCAGCCTCTTCCTTTCCAGACCCGTGGCAACCGTCACTGTGACAGGGGCTCTCCCCATCCTCTCCTCCTGTGGGGTCTCTGTGCCCCACCCCCACTGACGGTGCTCCCCATTCTCCCCTAGTCCCTCTCCTTCCCCTGCGGCCGGTCCTGCCACCTCCCACCCGAGCACCCTCTGGGCCAGGTTCCTGGTTCTGACGCCCTCCCTGTGACCAGTACCACCCACAGCCCACGCACTTCCTCACCAGGATGCCCTGCGGGGACTCATGTCAGTCCCCTTGGACCAGCTGGTCAGTCTGTCAAACAGGCTGCGGCACTGTCTATGCAGGAAAGCGCAGGGACAGTCCTCAACTCCACCGTCACCCTCTTCCCCTCTGAACGTCCCTAACACCACACTGTGAACTCCACCTGCTGAATACTGCTTGGGCGGGCCCCCCGCGTCTGTGTCCTCCGAGGGCCCTCCCTGGGGCCCTCCGTGTCCCTCTCCTAGGAGCGGGGAGGGAGCCTTCTGGGCTGACCGCCGGCCTTCAGTCTTGGCCCAGGTTCCAGGCCGACCCCTCCAGCCGCTCTAAACACGAGCCACACAGCGCCCCTACTTTCAGTAGCAAGAATCTGCATCTTTGCACTGCTGTGCTACACAATCTGGATTCCTTATCCCTTCTATTCAAAAAGAATTACTGAACCTCTACTACGAAAGTGAAAGTGTTGGTTGCTCAATCATCTCCGACTCTTTGTGACTCTTACGGACGGCGGGCCCCCAGGCTCCTCTGTCCGTGTAGTTTCCCAGGCAAGAATACGGGAGTGGGTTGCCATTTCCTTCTCCGCAGGACTGAACTCATATCTCCTGCACTGCGGGCAGATTCTTCACCTTCTGAGCCGCCAGGAAATACCTACTACGGGCAGATGTTATTCTATTCTAGATGAACAGGCAATACAGATCTTTCCTGTGGAGATGATATCCTCATGGGGAAAAGCAGAGTAAATACCATGTGTATAAGAACCTCGGATAACAACACGTGCTTTGAAAAACACACCATGATGCACCTGAGTGCCAAATGAGGCAATCCTGGAGAACTTCCCTGAGGGGGTGGCCTTGGAGCTCTTTGGGAATCACCCAGGTGCCAGAAAAGGGCATTCCAGGAAGAGCCAACAACTCAAGCAAACGGGGCACTGCCAGATGTGTCAAAGACATGGACGGGTCCAGATCTCCTAGGGCTCTAGAGGACAGAGTAAGGAACCTGGATTTTATCAGACGTTCATCGAAAAATGTTAAGCAGGGGAGAGAGAGGATATGATTTCTCTTTTAAAATCAACTTTGCTCGTGCTCAGCCACGTCTGACTCTTTGCGACCCCTGGACCGTAGCCTGCCAGGCTCCTCTGTCCATGGGATTCTCTAGGCAAGATTACTGGAGAGGGTTGCTATTTTCTCCTCCAGGGGTCTTTCCAACTCAGGAATCAAACTCACATCTCTTGCGTATACTGCACTGGCAGGCAGATTCTTTACTGCTGAGCCACTGGGGAAGCCAAAAATCAACTTTCCTGTGCTGCAATTGACAAATTTTAAAAAGTACCCATTTGGGGTATGCATTTTAATAGGTTTGGGCAGATTTACACACCCATGTAACCACCACAATACACAAGATGTGGAATGCTTCCATCATGACCAGAAGCACTCTTGCGCCCCTTCCAGTTTTAGCTTTTCCATGGACCCACTTTGGTTACTTTGTACACGGTGTGAGGAAGAACCAAGGTTCATTTCTTCCCCATAGGGGCATCCCGCTGTGTTTGCACCATCTATAGAAAATACCCTCCTTTTTCAGTGGCTGGCCTTGCCCCCTTGTCAAACACAATGAGTCTGTTTCTACACTCTTCCTGTTCCACCAGTGCTGATGTCTTTCCCGAGGCCAATACCATTCAGACCATACTGTCAACCTCATCTTTGTCTCTGCGGAGTCTGACATGTTCCCTGACACTTTAGATGCCCAATGAATTGCTGAATGAATGAATCTGTCTTTAAAAGCAGAAATTATCATTCTAACTGTGTGGATAAAAACACTGAAGAGGTACTGGGGATGATAAGGCAGCTTCAGGTCACAGATTTCTTCAGTAGGAAAGACACACACACTCCCCACAGGGCTGGAGTGCCTTCCTGTCCTGGAGAGCCTACACGTGACTCTCCAGCAGCAACTAGGGGGCCCAGCATCATGACACATTACCCCCTGAGACTATGGTTTTCTCTACGTGGCTCATCTTGGGGTTTTCTTTCAGCAGGAGTTATCAAGCTGACCTGCTTCTTACGCAACAGTTAAGACATGGGCTCAGGTTTGAGAGTAACTAGGCGAGGATCCCAGATCTAACGCCCCTGACAACCAGGCTGTCTAGTAACAGACTTACCAGTAAAGAGTCTTACAAGGATTTATGGCACATGTATGTCAAACATGCACTGCTTGGCTTGATAAATAAAAATTACTAATACAATGTACAAAGAATCCTTCAGTGAAATTAATGCTTCTTGAGTTTACTCTGAGTTATACAACATCTTGTTTTCAGTTCTGTTGAATACACTGTGACTGCCATCCCACCACTGGAAATCATGACAAACGATTTCCAGCCATGGTTCCTTTGAAGGCTCAGTCTAAAATGGTTTTTGAACTCGCTGTGACAATATTTATTTTAGTCACAATTAATATCTTTGTGGTGACTCTAATCAGTACTAATTTCTACTACATTCATAGAATTACACAGCATTTGATAAAAACTTGTCACCGTATTGAGTCTTTTCCAAAAGTTGAGCTTAGTTTGATTATCTGGAAGAATCCAGCTAGCATCATGAGGATGAGCCAACTGCCTTTCATAGGGATGCAAACAGCAGCAAGATGCTGTTACAATTGTTCTGAAATGGTCAAACAAAATTTTTGCATCTGGAGAAATGATTTAGAATCAACGATGAAGATACTTTCTCCTCTGGCAGTTATTGTTAAGATATTAATTGCTCCATGTTCTGAAACATGTTTACAAAAAGACTGGAGAAAGGGAGAGAGAGGAAACAGAAAAAAGAAAACAGTGAGAGAGAGATGGAGAAAAGGGAGAGGTGGAGAGAAAGATGCAAAATAAGTTCTATCTGAGATTTCCTAAGTTCTAATTACAAGTATACTAAGTACTTTTTAAGAGTAATTGGATGTATGAAACCATCATTAATGCAAGAACTAAAGAGAATTAAGAGACATCTTGTCTTCTTCTGTCCTACCAAGTGATTGCTTATCTTCAGATCTGTTTACTTTATTAGCAATTCCTTCTCTGTAGAATATATTTTACCTTCCATAGCACCCTTACAGATGCTTGTCTTAATTTTTTGTTCTCTAGAATTAGGAAGAGTGAATGGCTTGATGGACAGATTAAAGCTATCAACTCACCAACAATCACAGCTAATTCAGTCTCTGGCATAAAGTAGCTGGACGTGGCCACAAGATAGGCCAAGTAGTAGGCAATGAAAAGGACGAGGAAGGAGATGACAGCCTTCATGGCTCTCACGTGAGCTTCCGTGCTGGGATCTCTGCTCCCTGGGGCACGGAGCTGCATTTGTCTGGTGTGTCTGAACAGGGAGAGGATCAGGAGGAGAAATGAAATCAGGGACACACAAAAGGGAAATAATGTCAACAGATTGAGACGTATCTTGATGGAAGCATGCTGAGCTTTATGTACTCTGCATCTCTGACTTATATTTGTTTTCAACTTCATCTTGACACAGTGCCTGAAATCATCATCCAAACTGTTAATGACAGGAAGGCTAATGAACACCGAGAAGACCAAACACCCCAGCAGGATCCTAGGAATTGCACTGTCAAGTCTCCACTTCATCCAGAGGAAAAATGGATGGAAGAAATTTGCTATCTTGAGGAAATAGAAAATGCTGAGGCAGGTGGCAAACCAGACACTTAAATGGTTGGTTAATGTCCAGAAGTAGTCAATGATTCTCATTTGCTTACCACCAGTATAGACATCTGGGTACAGGACCAATATGTTACAATCCAATAGTATTATACATAAGAGAGAAATTCTGGAGATGGCCAGGCTTGTGAGGATTAAATCAATGGAGGCAATCTTCTTGTGCTTGATCCAGTCCACACAGTTTACCAGTCCAATGAATGCATTCCCTAAGATCCCCAGTGAAAATTCCCCAGCTGCTATGAGCATTAAGATACCCTGCCCT
The DNA here is from genome assembly GCA_006410675.1 of Oreotragus oreotragus. Classification (NCBI taxonomy): domain Eukaryota; kingdom Metazoa; phylum Chordata; class Mammalia; order Artiodactyla; family Bovidae; genus Oreotragus; species Oreotragus oreotragus. The sequence continues at coordinate 249,164 of SJYX01024154.1, forward strand.
TCACTTGACATCTTGAAATGCAGAAATATCCGGTTCACTTCTAGTTGAACAGATATAGTATCTACATCTACTTCTTGGATTTTGCTGTAATTTTCTTTATCCCTTTTATTGTAGTCTGTCTTGAGATGGAGACTGAAATGACAAATGAAAACTGTTGCTGTCTTCCTTAAATCCTAGCTAGTCTTGAATAAGTAATGCAGTTGTCTGTCCCTGGACCCTATCTCTATCTATGTCCATTTACTTTCTTTGCAGATTTTACTTTTCCACATGTGCTTCATTTAGGCTGAGCTATAGCTTGCTAGGATGCAAATTAGGCTGATTCACTTTCATGGTCTGGCACTTTCTCAGGCTATGTTTTGCAAATTTAGATTCATTAATTTGTAATGCACACTAGTAATTTTAATAGGGCTGCCAGATTTACCAAATAAACTTATAGTGAAAAAGGTGAAAGTGTTAGTCTCTCAGTCATGTCTGATTTTTTGCGACATTATAGACTATAGTCTTTCAGGCTCCTCTGTCCATGGGATTCTCCAGGCAAGAATATTGGAGTGGGAAGCCATTCCCTTCTCGAGGGAATCTTCCTGACCCAGGAATCAAACCCAGGTCTCCCATATTATGGGCAAATTCTTTACCATTGGAACCAACAGGAAAAACCAAACTTACAGTACATCCAGTTAAATTTAATTTCAGATAAACAATGAAAGAGTTTTTAGTGTATGTCCCAAATTAAATGCGATTAGTACTTCTGGGAAGTACTGAAATTCAAATTTAACTAGGTGTCTTGTATTTTATCTAAACCTCAGGGATTTTTTTTTTTTTTTTTGCAATTAGAATGCAGTAAATGCAGTCTTTAAATACAGTCAAAGCTATGGTTTTTTCAATAGTCGTGTACAGGTGTGAGAGCTGGGCCATAAAGAAGGCTGAGCACTGAAGCACTGATGCTATCAAATTGCAGTGCAGGAGAAGACTCTTCAGGGTCCCTTGAGCTGCAAGAAAACTAAACCAGTCAATCCGAAAAGAAATTAACCCTGAATATTCATTGGAAGGACTGATGCTGAAGCTGAAGCTCCGATACTTTGGTCACTTGACATGAAGAGCTGACTCACTGGAAAAGACCCTGATGCTGGGAAAGACTGAGGGCAAAGGAGAAGGGGGCAGCAGAGGATGAGATGGTTGGATGGCACTGCCAACTCAATGGACATCACTCTGAGCAAGCTCTGGCAGACAGCCAAGGACAGGGGAGCCCGGCAGGCTGCAGAGCATGGGGCTGCAAAGAGCTGGACACGGCTTAGCAAATGATCAACCACGGGTCTGAGAACCACGAGCACCACGGACAGAGCTTGGGGTCACTCTGACTCCCTGGAGTGGGGGGAGGCCTGTGCAGATGCTGACCAAGGACCTCAGAGAGAAACAGAAAGAGGACATCGTAGGAGAGAGGTTCTCATGCATACGTGCAGTAAGCACACTATGACATTTTTTTTCTCCCCTGCAATTAGGGAGAATACGGTAAATGGGAGATCGCACTAGGCTTTAAGATGCATAAATCAGCGGTACTTTCAAACAAAGGCTGGCCACCTGGTTTCTACTTTCCAACACACTGTGCCGGCCAGGACAAAGAGGAGACTACTGTCCAATCATCTTCCAATCACGTCCGTCAGTGTTCCGGGCTAGAGACACAGTAACTGTTCTGGACTGGCATCTGGTTCCCTCAGAGACCTTACCAGGTAAGGGGCCGAGGCATCCCTCCCCACCCCCATGCAGGCCAAGTAGGGAGCTGACTCATCCCTCCCCTCTTTCCCCATCTGAAAAGTCGCTGAGGCACTTAGAGAACAGAATGTGTCATTGATGGGCTGTTTGTAATCCAGGAGTTTTTACTCTAAAACTCTCTGTGAATGTTTACTTTTGAAAAGAAAGCATTTAATGCATGTGAATGAATTAACAGTTTTTAATTAAGAATGCACCCTATTTCATGCCGTGTCCTTTCAAGTTCAGATTTTTACAAAAGTATTTATTCTGTGTCAGGCACGCGGCCAGGGACTTGCGGGGTCAACACGCCATAGAATGCAGAGTTATGGGCCGTGTCTACGCACAGTGGCCTGCGGTAAGAGCCAGCAGGTAGTTCAGCGTGCTCTGCTGGTACTGGGAGCATGGGGGTGCACTGGCGACACTGGGAATGGGTATTTGCAGTTGGCCTCCCCAGTACCACGCCCCACTCAGCTCTGCCCCCACGCCCGGAGTCCCATGGTGCAGACGCTAGTCTGAATTATCCCAGGGCAGGTACAGCTTGCTCCAGACTCCCTGACATCCCTCCCACACAGGACCTTGGCTTCTCAGGGACACGGGGCAGCTCAGCAGAGTCTCCTCCCTCCCCAGCACCCAAGGTCCTGCCTCCCTTCCACACCGGCTCTGCAGCCACACTGGGGTGGAAGCCTCAGGCAGCTGCTCAAGAGGCAGGAGTCGCCAAAAGAACAGAAAGACATCACGTCCCTTTGCACGCTGGGAAAACGTTCCACAAACGGACTTTGTTCAGCTTGTCAGACTTTGCACAGGGCATCGCGAGGAGTTCAGTTAATATCACCGTGACACTTGGAAAGACACTGCAGCCTCTGAAGGATAAACCATGAGGGCTGAAATCCACCAGCTTAAGACACAGTCCTTCAGAATACAACAAGGAAGGCCACAGATCCCCAAACCAGGCTTATCCATGGCCACAATGGACAAATTGTTGAGGTTCATGGGTGTGCTCGGAAAACTTTCACAGAATACTTGACTTTAAAAATAAATGTAAAAAAAAAATAATAATAAATGTAAAATGGAAGCTCTAAAAAAAATAAAATAAAATAAAAAAAATTTAAAAAAAAAGAAAAGAAAATACTTGGATCAAGCGGGTTAAATATCACTAGTAACAAGGTTTTCTCTATTCTACAATGTCTAGGAGAGAAGGAGAAAATGAGATGTATTCTCTGGGTGACTTTGACTATAACACCTGACCACGTACAGGAATTCTGACCTGAGGGCTTTTTTTTTTTTTTTAATTTCATTACAGAGATCACTCATGTAAAACTATAAAAAAAAGATTACCAATACTCATATTCCCATTTATAGAATTAACAGCCTTTAACATTTTCCCCATAGACCTCTAGCCTTTTTCCCCTCTAAATATACATGAAGAATTTACCCCCAAGTAAAATATTATCAATACAGCTAAAGTCCTTTAATGTAACCTTACTCCAGATCTCCTTCCTCACAAATTAAAATCACAAGTTAGCACTTATGCTGAGCATTGTATTTTTATGTTTAAACATTTCATGGTACTATTTTTATTACTAATTCTCTATTAAATCATGCTATATACATTATATAAAATACATTATATGAAATACAAAAAAAAATAAATGAAACAAAAGAGGGAACAGTTAGCAAGCATCAAAGGTCCTTTCTTCAGCTTGGCCCTTCCCCTACTTCCAAACAACTGCATTTTATCTAAATGCATTTTAATAAAATGCTTTGACCATGAAGCTCTGGAGTTGGGAGGGAAAGGGCCTCTGTGTCAGGGTGTTCTGAACTCCATGAATGTACATGATTGTCTTTTTCTTGGCAGGGTCCATGCTGGCATTTCCCCATCAACTGTGGCGAATAATTTTATACTTCATACAACGGCGTTTTGTCACAGCATCTACAAAGAGTTATCACTGGCTCTCACTTGTGCATAAGTGATGTAAGCATCACAGAGGCCACCCTTTAGATAAGACGCCTTCTTGATCGGTCCCTATTCCTCAGGTGTGGTGCACGGAATGGAGAGGGCCTGGCACACTCAGTACGTCGCAGATGCTAACATTGAAAACTGACAGGCTTGGGACTTCCCTGGCAGTCCAGTGGTGAAGACTCTGCCTTCCAGGGCAGGCGGGGCAGGTGGGAGCCTAGAATCCCACATGCCTTACAGCCACCCCCCACCTCCCCCCAAAAAACCCATAAAACAGAAGCAATACTGTAACAAATTCAATAAAGACTTAAAAAAAAAAAGAGTAGTCCGAATTTTACAAAAACCTACAAAATAAAAAAACACGAAACAACTGATAGCCAGCTGCCACCACCCGAGTTTGGCTGTCTTCCTGGAGCTTCCTTTCCTGTGTCTTATAATCAGAGAAAAACACCCACACTAACCTTTTTAACCTCGGCTTCCCTGGTGGCTCAGCCGTAAAGAACCCACCTGCCAGGGCAGGAGATGCAGGTTCGATCCCTGGGTTGGGACGATCTCCTGGAGAAGGAACTGGCAACCACTTCCAGTATCCTTGCCTGGGGAGACCCACGGACAGAGGGGCCTGCCGGGCCATGGGGTCACAACGGTAGGTCACAACTGAGCGACTAAGCAAGAGCAAACCGTCTTTCCCAAACATGGCTTAAAAAGGACTTTCCTTCGCAACTTTAAAGAAAAATGGCAAAAGTCTACCGGCCCGTTCTTTCTCCAGTCGCTTGCGTATTCGGGTAGCGAAGGTGGCGTCTGAATGCGGGCTGTGCTGCGCTGTGCTTAGTTGCTCAGTCGTGTCTGANCAGACAACAACAAAATTCTGTAAACCAATTATCCTTCAATTAAAAAACAAGTTTAAAATAAATATTTAAAAAAGAGGAATAAAGTAGGAATCACATAAAATAAAACTCATAAATATAATGTTTAGAAAAGGAGAAAGAGAAAAGGAACAGTATTAAAGGTTTTCTGCTAACGTTAGTCACTCAGTCGTGTCCAACTCTTTGCGACCCCATGGACTGTTGCCTACCAGGCTCCTTTGTCCATGGGATTCTCCAGGTAAGAATACTGGAGTGGGTTGCCGTTCCCTTCTTCATGGGATCTTCAGCTAACACTACTGTCAGGCAAGATGAAAACAGGTCTATTGCATGTTATCTGTTCACAGAACAAGAATGTTAGGTCTGGAAAACCCTGGTTGTCTCTTCTCAAAGGTTGGTTTTTTGTTTTTTTTTTTTGTGGGGTTTTCTGGTTGTTTTGGTTTTTTAAAACAAGGTAATCACGATGGTGTGATCACTCACCTAGAGCCACAAATCCTGGAATGTGAAGTCAAGTGGGCCTTAGGGAGCATCACTGTGAACTAAGCTAGTGGAGGTGATGGAATTCCAGTTGAGCTCTTTCAAATCCTGAAAGATGATGCTGTGAAAGTGCTGCACTCAATATGTCAGCAAATTTGGAAAACTCAGCAGTGGCCACAGGACTGGAAAAGGTCACTTTTCATTCCAATCCCAAAGAAAGGCAATGCCAAAGAATGCTCAAACTACCACACAATTGCACTCATCTCACACGCTAGTAAAGAAATGCTCAAAATTCTCCAAGCCAGGCTTCAGCAATACATGAACCGTGAACTTCCAGATGTTCAAGTTGGTTTTAGAAAAGGCAGAGGAATCAGAGATCTAATTGCCAACATCCGCTGGATCATGGAAAAAGCAAGAGAGTTCCAGAAACACACCCATTTCTGCTTTATTGACTATGCCAAAGTCTTTGCCTGTGTGGATCACAATAAACTGTGGAAAATTCTGAAAGAGATGGGAATACCAGACCACTTGACCTGCCTCTTGAGAAACCATTATGCAGGTCAGGAAGCAACAGTTAGAACTGGACGTGGAAAAACAGACTGGTTCCAAGTAGGAAAAGGAGTACGTCAAGGCTGTATATTGTCACCCTGCTTATTTAACTTCTATGCAGAGTACATCATGAGAAACGCTGGGCTGGAAGAAGCACAAGCTGGAATCAAGATTGCCAGGAGAAATATCAATAACCTCAGATATGCAGATGACACCAACCTTATGGCAGAAAGTGAAAAGGAACTAAAAAGCCTCTTGATGAAAGGGAAAGAGGAGAGTGAAAAAGTTGGCTTAAAGCTCAACATTCAGAAAACGAAGATCATGGCATCCGGTCCCATCACTTCATGGGAAATAGATG
>SJYX01024154.1:264725-351902 GCA_006410675.1 Oreotragus oreotragus
CAAAATAAAGTCTGTCACTGTTTCCATTGTTTCCCCATCTATTTGCCATGAAGTGATGGGACTGGATGCCATGATTTAAGTTTTCTGAGTGTTGAGGTTTAAGCCAACTTTTTCACTCTTCTTTCACTTTCATCTAGAGGCTCTTTAGTTCTTCGCCTTCTGCCATAAGGGTGGTATCATCTGCATATCTGAGGTTATTGATATTTCTCCCAGCAATCTTGATTCCAGCTTGTGCTTAATCCAGTCCAGCATTTCTCATAATGTACTGTGCATATAAGTTAAACAAGCAGGGTGACAATATACAGCCTTGAGATACTCCTTTCCCAATTTGGAACCAGTCTGTTGTTCCCTGTCCAGTTCTAACTGTTGTTTCTTGACCTACAGATTTCTTAGGAGGCAGGTCAGGTGGTCTGGTATTCCCATCTCTCTCAGAATTTTCCATAGTTTGTTGTGATGCACACAGTCAAAGGCTTTGGTGTAGTCAATAAAGCAGAGGTAGATGTTTTTCTGGAACTCTCTTGCTTTTTCCATGATCCAGTGGATGTTGGCAATTTCATCTCTGGTTCCTCTGCCTTTTCTAAATCCAGCTTGAACATCTGGAAGTTCACTGTTCACATACTGCTGAAGCCTGGCTTGGAGAATTTTGAACATTACTTTGCTAGCATGTGAGATGAATGCAATTGTGCAGGAGTTTGAGCATTCTTTGGCAGTGGAATGAAAACTGACCAACCAAGCTGGATAATCACCAGGGAATTAATCCCTTCTTTCTTTCTCCCTTGCCTGGTTTAGGAAGTCTGTGCCCTGCAGCAATGCAGTTCTGACTACAGCCCTGGGGCTTCCCTGGTGGCTCAGATGGTAAACAATCTGCTTACAATGCTGGAGACCAGGGTTCCATCCCTGGGGGTGATGATCCCCCGGAGAAGGGAATGGCAACCCACTCCAGTATTCTTGCCTGGAGATTCCCAGGGACAGAGGAGCCTGGTGGGCTCCAGTCCATGGGGTTGTGAAGAGTGGGGGATGACGGTGTGACACTAACTAACCTGGGCTTTCCTGCTCCGCCCCCGTCAGCTTCAGTCCCCTCTGGTTAGGCCAGTCTCGCAGCCCACGATCCCTCTAGAAGCGGCTGCCACACACCAGACAGATGCGCCTCCTCCTCTCCCCTCCTTGCCCCTGCGGCTGTCGCAGGCAGGGCTGGGCTCACTCCTGTCTAGCACTGCTGCTCGNGAAAGTGAAAGAGGAGAGTGAAAAAGCTGGCTTAAGACTCAACATTCAAAAAACTAAGATCACGGCATCCAGTTCCATCACTCCATGGCAAATAGATAAGAAAAAAATGGAAGCAGTGTCAGACTTTATTTTTCTGGGCTCCAAAATCACTGCAGATGGCGATTGCAGCCATGAAATTAAAATATGCTTGTTCCTTGGAAGAAAAGCTAAGACCAATCTATACAGCATATTAAAAAGCAGAGACATTACTTTGCCAACAAAGGTTTTTCCAGTAGTCATGTATGGATGTGAGAATTGGACCATAAAGAAGGCTGAGCGCTGAGGAGCTAAGGCTTTCGAACCCTGGTGTTGGAGAAGACTCCTGCAAGGAGATCCAACCAGTCCATTCTAAAGATGAACATCCAGATCAGCCCTGGGTGTTCATTGGAAGGACTGATGTTGAAGCTGAAACTCCAATATTTTGGCCACCCCATGCGAAGAGCTGACTCACTTGAAAAGACCCTGATGCTGGGAAAGAATGAAGGCAGGAGGAGAAGGGACAACAGAGGATGAGATGGTTGGACGGCATCACCGACTCAATGGACATGAGTGTGAGCAGACTCTGGGAGTTGGGGATGGACACAGAAGGCTGGTGATGCAGAGTCAGACATAACTGAGCAGCTGAGCAGCAACAGTGCCCTCGCTGAAGGAAGCTCTGCCTCTCTCCAGGCTCGAACGGGAGAGCCTCTCTCCAGGCTCGAACGGGAGAAGGCCCTGCTAGCCTGAGCACACTCTCCAGGTGTTCTCGATGATTTCTCAGGTGGGCAGTTAGATTCCTCTCGGTGATAAAAACAATTAAGACTCAGTCATCTCAATTAATTGGAACTCAAAGTATTTAGGAGGCCCACTATTATCTGTTTAGTTCATATTGCTCTGGGGCTTAAGAAATTTCTTAAGACCAGATCTTTACACTCAAGGTGCTTATATTCTTGGCGATATCTGTATACAGAGCAATACATAATTAAGCACTAAACTGAGTAAATACAGCAGAAATTTGGAGGAAGACCAGCTGGAAAGGTCCCAGAATGTTCACTGGGGTTGGCTGGGACTTGAAGGGCAAGAAAAAGAGACAGGAAGAGTTTTCCAGCAGGAGCAATAGCTTGGTTTAGCCAGGAGGGCATGGCCCACCCATTAAAAACAAAAATCTTCCATGCAGTACATTTCAGCAGGACTCAGGCAGCAAGAGCTAAGTCCCTGGAAAAGACTGTGATACTGGGAAAGACTGACGGTAGGAGGAGAAGCAGATACAGAGGATGAGATGGTTGGATGGCATCACAACTCAACTGACGAGAGGTTGAGCAAATTCCCTGAGAAAGTGAAGGACAGGGATCCTGGCAAGCTGCAATCCATGGGGTCACAGGGTCGGACACCACTTAGCCACTGAACCAGCCCCAACAACATGCAATGCATTTGCTGTGTGTGCTCACCTTGAGAATGCCAGCGTATCAGGGCACTCCTTCAGTCCAGGGCTTCTCAGGTGCAATGATAAAGAGGATTTCTGGACAGAGATCCACTACTCCGGTGGAGGAAGAGGAGATAGCCAGAACCCGGAGAAAGGAAGAGATGGATCCGCTACAAAGGCAGAAGGGTCAAGCCTACCAGAAGTCCTGGGGTCAGACGTACAGGGGGGAAAGCCAAGCCCCCAGTAAAGCAAAGGATTAGTAATATTCAAGCATTTTCTCGAAATTAATTTCAAGTTCCTCAAAATCATTTAAAAATGGATTTCAAAAGCCAGGTTATCTTTGGGATGTCTAATGAGAGCTAGACTCACTCAGAGACCAACATCTAGGGCTGTCCAAACCCCGAAGGACAAAAACCTTCCTTCCACCCAGTCCAGGAACAGAAATCTATAGGGTGAAACTAACAGCAGCACCTGAAAAGCGAAAAAGCTCCACAGCTGCTGGGAGTTTAAGCCATTCCACGGCCATCCTGGGGTGTGCAGACCCAGAGTGAAGACTTAGGTGAAGCTTGGAGCCAAGCTGTATGGCCGTCTTCACACCAATGCCTGCTCCTGCCGAGGGCCACAGAAAGTGGGCTCTTTACCTTTAAGAAAGCACAGGGCCTATATACCTAACTACCCCTTTAGAGTGGACAAAAGGAGTCAGTGGGCCGACGTGGATGGTCCCCACTACCACAAATATCACAGAGCTCTCGGCACATTCAAGAAAGTAGGGGAAAGTGCTAATCAGAGGGGAGAAACACTTAAATCAGGCACAGCCCTGGACACAGCAGCCACGTGGGCAGAAGGGAGAAGAGGCATCACAACTCCTGCGTGGATGGAGCACCTGTCAGCTGTGTGACGACCCCTTCCAGAGGGACTGAGGGCAGAGAGACTGTCCACCACATGTTTAACCAGAGAGATGGAAGGGCAGGCGGGAGGCGGAGGTGGGGGCAGGAAAGCCCGGGTTACTGTTAGCTGCTCAGTCATGTCTCTTTGTGACCCTGTGGACTGTAGCCCACCAGGCTCCTCTGTAAAGCGACAGGCATGGAAATAATCATGTCCCGTCTTGTACAGAAGACTTACTGCTTTAAGGAACCCCAGTCTGCCACCTCCAGCTCTGTCAATGGGTACCGACCCCAATTCTTTGAATTTTTTTTTTTTTAGGAGCAATTGATTCCCTTACACTCTTCCTCAAACCACCAACCACCTCAAATCCTCAAAGGAAGGAAAGGGTTGGCCGCTATTTAAATATCTGCCCAGCAAGCTTCCTCTTTCCCACTGATGACAAAGAAGCAACTTCAGCCCAGGGTCTAACAGAGCGCAGTGCGCAGTCATTTCAGTTGTGTCCAACTCTCTGCGACCCAGTGGGTTGCAGTCTGCCAGACTCTGTCCATGGGATTCTCCAGGCAAGCATACTGGAGTGGGTTGGTATTTCCTTTTCCCAGTTTCTAAAAGAGTCACCTTCTAAATTCAGAATTAGGAATTCTACCCACACTGACTTCCTTTCAGTCTCCCTGGCAAGCCCCAGACTTCTGACCAGAAGCTGGATAATTGGTTCAGTTCAGTACAGTCAGTCCGTCCTGTCTGAATTTTTGCAATCCCATGGACCACAGCACGTCAGGCCTCCCTGTCCATCACCAACTCCCAGAGTTTACTCAGACTCATGTCCATTGAGTCCATAATGCCATCCAACCATCTCATCTTCTGTCGTCCCCTTCTCTTCTCGCCTTCAATCTTTCCCAGCATCAGGGTCTTTTCCAATGAGTCACTTCTTCACATCAGGTGGCCAAAGTATTGGAGTTTCAGCTTCAGCATCAGTCCTTCCAATGAATATTCAGGACTGACTTCCTTTAGGATGGACTGGTTGGATCTCCTTGCAGTCCAAGGGACTCTCAAGAGTCTTCTCCAACACCACAGTTCAAAAGTATCATTTTTTCAGTTCTCAGCTTTCTTTATAGTCTAACTCTCACATCCATATACAACTACTGGAAAAACCATAGCTTTCACTAGATGGACCTTTGTTGGCAAAGTAATGTCTCTGCTTTTTAATATGCTGTCTAGGTTGGTTATAACTTTTCTTCCAAGGAGTAAGCGTCTTTTAATTTTATGGCTGCAGTCACCATCTGTGGTGATTNATGTCTCTGCTTTTCAATATGCTGTCTAGGTTGGTCATAACTTTTCTTCCAAGGAGCAAGCATCTTTTAGTCTCATAGCCTCAGTCACCATCTGCAGTGATTTTGGAGTCCCCCAAAGTAAAATCTGTCACTGTTACCACTGTTTCCCCATCTATTTGCCATGAAGAAATGGGACCAGATGCCATGATCTTAGTTTTCTGAATGTTGATTTTTAAGCCAACTTTTCCACTATCCTCTTGCACTTTCATCAAGAGGCTCTTTAGTTCTTCACTTTCTGCCATAAGGATGGTGTCACCTGCATATGTGAGATTATTGATATTTCTGCCGGCAGTCTTGATTCCAGCTTGTGCTTCAGCAAGTCTAGCATTTCTCACAATGTACTCTGGATGTAAGCTAACCATGCAGGGTGACAATATACAGCCTTGACGGACTCCTTTCCCAATTTGGAACCAGTTTATTGTTCCATGTGCAGTTCTTACTGTTGCTTCTTGATCTGCTTACAGATTTCTCAGGAGGCAGGTCAGGTGGTCTGGTATTCCCATCTCTTTAAGAATTTTCCACAGTTTGCTGTGATCCCCTTCAATGAAGTATAATTATACAAATGTATGGTATTACCTAATAAAGCTGAGATCAGATATAAACTGTTTGAGTTTGGGCTTCTGTAACTGCCAAGCTGAAGCTGAAACTCCAATACTTTGGCTACCTTATATGAACAGCCAACTCATTGGTAAAGACCCTGATGCTGGGAAAGATTGAGGGCAGGAGGAGAAGGGGATGACAGAGGATGAGATGGTTGGAAGGCATCACTGACTCAGTGGACAGGAGTTTGAGCAAGCTCTGGGAGATGGTGAAGGATGGGGAAGTCTGGCGTGCTGCGGTCCACGGGGTCGCAAAGAGTCAGACATGACCGAGTGAACAACGACAAACCGCCCAGCATCGCCGGCCTGGGGTCTTTGGTTCGGGTGAGTCTGCTCTCACTGGGGAGGCAGGCCTATCTGAGGATCCTTTCTAAGTGGAGAGACTCATCCACAGTGGGTCTAATCAGAGTTGACTGGTGAAGCAAACAATAGGCAGGGTCACAGGCTCAGTCTTGCTGCCCCAGCTGGATGACCTTGGACAACGGGCTGCTGGACTCCTGGAGCCTCAGTTTATGCACCTGAAAAACGGGTGTGACCACAGCGCCTCTCCCAGAGTGTCTGGTGGAATCATGGCCAGGGCTCAGGAAGCAGCTATTTTGAATATCCTCAGTGTTATTATTAACAGTGCACAAAGGGAAGGGGAAAGTGGGCCTCAGGGGAGCCCCCATTATCATGGACTTATCACTGGGATGCAGGGCCTCGGGCATGGCCCCAAGGGAACCACAGGGACGTGTGCTGAGGGGCTCCTGGCGTCTAGGACAGCAGAAGCCTTCCTGACCTCTGCGCACCTCCCCCGCCCCACTCAGCTCTGTGGAAATCGGGGCCAGGCTTCTTTGTCGTGCTCACCATTGTCCCCAGGACAGCTACACCCTCTTTCTCCACGTCTGTCTCCCTGTCCCCACCTGCTCACAGCACCCGCCCTCTGAGACACAGAAGACTGAGATGAAACACCAGGAGTTCTCTCCAGACATGGAGGGGGCCCCTGCCTCCACCGGGTGGGCTCTCACGTGGGCTTGAGCTTCAATTCTGGGAAAACCCGGGAAACTTGCTGTAGGGGGTTTCTCTGTGGCCCAGCCTTGGACCCCCTCTGGGCACTGCCCCAAGGCCACATCCTGGCCGGATACGGGGACGAGGTCATCTGTGGTGTATTTCATGCTGACCGGATGCAGGCTGGACCTCAGACAGAAGGAAGGAAGCTGAAAGGGAGCCTGGTTGTATGAAGCCCTGGCCTCCCATATCCCAGCCCAGCATATCCCCACCCCCATCCACAGGGGAAGCAGGGTGGTCAAGGCCATTGGCGTTCAGGTCGGACGTGACTGTTCAAATCCCAGCTGTGCTGCTCAGTGGCCATGTGGCCTTGGCTATTCCTCGGCCTCCTCAAGTCTTGGTTTCCTCCTTGGGGTGGCGGAGGCAGAGCTGGAACTGGCCGCGTCAGGTGCTGGGCTGAGTAGCAACCAGCGGGGACACAGCACAAACAGGGCTTGGGGGTGGCCAGCCACGCTCGAATGCAGGAGCTGTCCCGTCCCCGCTGGGGGAATCAGGTAGCGAGGCAGCAGGGAGTTCAAGGGCTGAAGGGAGCCTGTGCAGGCAGTGGGTGGGGAAGGGTCTAAGGATGAGCTCCACTCAGTGTGAGCCAAGGTGCACGGCACACAGTGACAGAAACACACCACCGAGGTCGGTGCAGCTCCAGCCCCCAGAAACCAGAAAAACTCCGTGGGCACCTTGGCTGTCTCCCCTCGCTTTCAAATCCTACCCGTTCACATGTCCTGAGCACCGTTTGGTTTCCAGCACCATGGGGGCAGTAGTGGAGGGGGCATCCATTCCTGAGTACCCACCAGACCTGGGAAGACTGCCTCTTTCCTGTGGATGGGCTTTCCCGTGTGATGGTTCATCGCCAGGTCCCCAGACCCAACGTAGTACTTGGCCCACAGCAGGAGCTTCATACAGGCTGAGAATGAATGAATGAGCTGACACAACAGGATCACTCTGTCCTTCCTTATAGATGAGAGGGTTGGATGGCACCACCGACTCAATGGACATGAGTCTGAGAAAACTGGGAGATAGTGAAGGATAGGGAAGTCTGGTATGCAGCAGTCCATGGGGTCGCAAAGAGTCAGACATGACTGAGTGACTGGACAAAACAGGATGTGTCAGAGCCTCATGAAGACAGAATAAATTAGTTTGCCTGGTGAACATTTGTTGAAGGGATAAGACCAGGAATAGAGATGGTGCTCATGTGGCCAGCGCAGGCTGAGTGAGGGAAGAAGGCAGCCCAGGGGCCTCAGCAAGGTTTGGGCATTTTCCAAGGACAGTGGGATGTTCATACTGGAGGCACACGCATCTGGGCATAAGCCGGGGTGGCCTCTCACTGTTGGAAAGTCACCTGCCTCTCTGCCCACTGGCCACAGCTTGGGGGGATCATGACCTTTGTTCCAACAGCAGGGCTCCTCAGTGTGTCTCTACCACCTCCAGCTGAATCCTGGGAGAGGGAAGAAGTGAGGAGACCCTATGTGATGTCCCCTGGATTCCCTCACCGAAGATCCATTTTTAAAAAGGTGTTTAAAATTAAGTTACAAAATCTTAAACCCTCAGCTTGGTGGCAGAAGGATACACACAGGTGCACTTTGTCACAGTGTCAGATTCGGGGCATTCATTGCTTATGGGGAGGACATCATTTGAATGAAGACAGCCACCATCAGTTAAATAAACAGGCGGTTTCAAGGGCCAGCCGGGCTCAGAACACCGCCTGGCTGCCCCCTCCTGGGGGCTGATGGCTTCTGAACTCTGATGTGTGTGCGGTTCACTCAGAGCCCAGGGGGTGGGGTGGGGGTGCATTCCGGGAGGGAGGAGGAAATCTGTCTCATCCACAGACTTCTGAGCTGGTCATGGTAAAATTCAAACTGTTTTTCAAAGGATTATAAAATACGTGTTTGTGACAGTACAAAAACAAGTTAATCATGACGGGAGGAAATACCATAAAAAGGAAAAATGTTCCTCTTTTCTTCACCTGGTGGCTCAGATGGTAAAGCGTCTGCCTACAATGCAGGAGACCCGAGTTCTGTTCCTGGGTCGGGAAGATCCCCTGGAGAAGGAAATGGCAATCCACTCCAGAACTCTTGCCTGGAAAATCCCATGGGTGGAGGAACCTGATAGGCTACAGTCCATGGGGTCGCAAAGAGTCGGGCACGACTGAGCGNCTACAATGCAGGAGACCCGAGTTCTGTTCCTGGGTCGGGAAGATCCCCTGGAGAAGGAAATGGCAATCCACTCCAGAACTCTTGCCTGGAAAATCCCATGGGTGGAGGAACCTGATAGGCTACAGTCCATGGGGTCGCAAAGAGTCGGGCACGACTGAGCGACTTCACTTCACTTCACTTCACTTCACTTCTTCACCCTGACATTACATTTTCTGAGTCTTCCATGTCGACTCACCTGTGTGTAAGTATCTTATATTTTAACAACTACAGTGGAGCTGCTTGTGTGCTGGTTCCCACTAGCTTTTTCTTCTCTGAATCTACTGGGACTTCTTCCCATATTAGCCTAGAGGTGGGGAGGCCCTACCTTGCTCACTAGCTCAGTGCCTGGCTCCAAGTAGCCCCCGGGAAATATTTGGGAAGAGTGAAGGAATACAGATGAGCCTCCTTGTTGGCTGGCTGTGGGGTTCTCATGATGTGACGCCCCCTTGTTGTTCTCAGGGCCCTACGGAGCTGGCAGTGGGGGTTGTGAGAAATTCTGCTTTGGCAGCCCCTTGCTTCTTAGACGCATAAACCGATGAATAGGAAGGGTGGATTCCTGGAGACGGAGTCCCAATTCAGACGGGCTTAGTCATTAATTCTGATGGATATTGCCATATTGCTGACCCATCTGAAGAGAGAGCTCATCCTTGACTCTTGGCACAGGTTTTGGTGTTCCCCAGAGTCTTAGACAGACAGTCCTTCCACCTGACCCTCCAGGCTTGGGAGACATAGCATGGTAGAGATGGAAGACTCTAGAGCCTGCTGCTCTTCCAGCTGACATGGACTGAGCCCTTGTACTTACTTTAAGGACTGTTTGGAAGCCCCATGGGCAGCCACTAAGTGGGGCCATCCTTCCTGGTGGTCCACTCCTCTGTGAAGTGGTTTCAAGTCCCGGAGATGAGGTGGTCTGTTCATTTTCAGGCGAACAGAGGCCTAGCGAGGCAAAGTGACTTGCCCAAGGTCACCCAGCTTGTCAGGTTCCCAGGGGAAGCTCCGTTTTTTGCTTTGAGCACAAAATTCCGCTTTTTTCTTTGAGCACTAAATTCCTGTTTTTTTTCTTATATGAAAGAAGAACCATGTTATTGCTGTGGGGGCTTCCCCAGTGGCTCAGCAGTAAAGAATCTGCATGCAATGCAAGAGACACAGGAAACACAGTTTCAATCCCTGAGTTGGGAAGAACCCCTGGAGGAGGGCATGGCAACCCACTCCAGTATTCTTGCCTGTTCATACTGGAGGGACACGCATGGAAGAGTCTCATGCATGGATAGAGGAGCCTGGTGGAGTAGTTTATGGGGTTGCAGTAAGTCAGATAGGACTGAAGTGACTTGGCACCAATATATGGCTGTGGAGACAGCCAGCCTGTGTTTGAATCCTTACCTGCTGACTCTGGGCAAGTCCCTTCATCTGTGTGTGCCTGTGGAGCTCACAGATGAGGGGCCTAATGGGGTGAGTGCCTCCTTGGGCCCATGCAGGGGATTCTCAGCTTCTGGGTGACTGTGGCCCCGGGCCCACGTGGGGGCTGAACCGAGTCAGTGCTTCCGGCAGGTGCCGGCCCTTCACCCCCACTCCCCGCCTGGATCTGGCAATGAGGGTACCCAGGTGACAGATGAGCTGGCAGCCCACCTCCTTGGGAGCCACAGGTCAGTCCAGGCCACGCCGCTGTGGATGGTGGATGGTGGATGGTGGATGCTCATCGCAAAGGCCCGACATTGAGCAATGTGATCGACGTCCTGTAGTTCTCCCACTACGTCTGACCTTTGGATTCAAAGAATAATTAATGGGGCACTTCGGGCGGCGCTTGTAGTGTCAACCTTTTAATTAATACGCTGGCCTGAATATATTTAGCTGGGCCATTCGGCCCGGTCCATCTAATTACCCAGACTCATTATGCAACTTGATTGCGTTTTCCATTACTCAGTGATTTTGCTAAATGGGCGGCCGGGCTGCAGACAGCAGCCAGCGCCAGCATCGATTAGAAGACACAGTTTATTACCCTGTGGAGGCGACACTCTAGGCTGTAAATCTTGGGCAGGATGTGGCTTCTCTGCGGCCTCCAGGTGGGGACGGAATTGTGTGTGGATGAAGCATTTCAGCCGTCAACCCTCCTTCCAAACTTCCCCTGAGTCCTGCCTTTGGTTTAATTGAATTGCCTTCCCCCTGCCAACTCTCCCTGTAAGTATAATCAGGGACCCCTCCTGCTTTAATAGCGGAAATGATACAGGGCATTTTTCACCTGTCCCCAGGATCCAGAAAGACACAGAGCGTTAAACTTGCCAGGAGCACCTAGGCGATCAGCCACGGGAAGATGCTCAGCCTCCTCCTAGTCTCACCAGGTGGGTCTAATGCCAGCCCCTCTATATCTCCTGCCTGGCATGGCCCTGGGGAGAAGGTGGCCCTAAATCCCTCATTTGGGGGAAGTGGCAGTGAGTTCAGCTGGTGGCCCCAGGAATTTGTTTTTAAGGTTGTGATTGTAACTCCAAGGGGAAGAAACATGCCTCCCTTCAGGGAATTGCCACTGTGCTTTTGTACACCATCAGCTTCTTTACTTTACATCACCCCTTTAGAGCTGGATCAATCTGTTTTCCTAATCTGAAACAGAGTACAGCAGGGGGTAGAGGGGAAAAAAAAGATGAAGCGATGTTTGGGCTGTTTGTTTCTTCTGCATTAAAGCTAGCGATTGCCGAGTACGTGCCAAGCAACTTCACATTTGTCATCTTCAGTCCTCAGACGACCTAGGAAGTTAGTGCTTGGATTAGTGCTCAGGTTAAATTTTTTTTTCACTTTTAATTTTTAGATCAGTTGAGACTTAGAAAAGAGTGGCAAAAATTGTATTCCTATAGGCCTCCTGAGCCAGTTTTCCCTTGTGTTAACATCAGAGTGTTTTTAATGGACAGTCTGTAAGAGAAAGTTTAGGCCCAGAGAGGTTAAGGAAGCTGCACAAGGTCACAGCAATGATGGGATGTGAGTGTGAATCTGGGTGCAGCTTTGCCTGTGGCACTTCAGCTGCCTGTCAGTGTGAACAACTGAAGGGCTTAAAAAGGAGCAGCGGGGCTTGTCTTTGTCAGAGGTAAGGAGCAGAGCTGTTGGTGTCTGCAGAAGGTGATGCCTAGTACTTAAGAGCAGAAATGAGGGCAAAGCTTTATTTCTATCTGAGATGGACTTTGCTTTGCAAAGGGCTGAGGGAGACCTGATTTCCTACAGGGTAGGAGGGACAACAAGTACCACACAGCCAGCAGCCAAGGTCCTCCGTACCTTATTCATACTTTATTTGTCTTGATTTGCTGACCCCAAATTCTCCCCAAGGTTCTGCTTGCTCCCTGCTCACTTCCTAGGAGCCAATGAACAACCAGCACATCTAATTGAGCTGGTGTTTTGACACCTGTTGGCTAATTAGCAACAATTAACCTTGACAATAAATGAATCCACAAAAGGAATAGTTTCATTTGTGCCAAGCAGGGCAGACACCCTTTCAACAAACTGTTCTGATGTTCTGGGCACTCCTAATGGTGAAAGGAGCCGCCAGTGGTTTAAACGCATAGACTGGTAGGTAAAAAATAAATCCCATTTATTAAACACATACTAATGCCAGGCTTGGCACTCAGCACTCTGCATGGACTTAGTTCTCTGAATTCCATCCAACTCTGGTGAAATCTATGCTGTTATTTTCTTAGGAAAACGATCTTTTTAAGAAATTTTTTATTTTATTGAGTATAGTTGATTTCCGATGTTGTGTTAATTTCTGCTTACAGCAAAGTGATTCAGTTATACAAATATATATTCTTTTTCATATTCTTTTCTGTTATGGTTTATTACAGGATATTGAATATAGCTCCATGCACTAAACAACAGGACCTTGTTGCTTATGAAAAGCAACTTTTAAATTTTGAAATAGACAGGAAACTGCAAAGAAAGAACAGAGGGGTCTCATGTACCCTTCACCCAGCTTCCCTTAAAGGGTGGTATCTTATGTGACCACAGTATAGTACTGAAAGCAGGAATCTTGACAGTGGTTGAATCTGCAGCCCTTATTCAGAAATCACTGCTTTTTCATGCATCATTTGTGTGTGTGTGTGTGTGTGTGTGTGTGTGTGTGTATGTGTGTGTGGTTCTATTCAGTTTTGTCACTCTGATATCCTTTTCATAGATGAGGAAACCACACTGTAGAGAGGCTAAATGGACCTGTCCAAGATGACAGAACTAGTAAGTGGCCAAGCCAAGCAATATCAAATTCAGATGCCTGCACATTCCATCTGCCCCTCTAGGCTTTCCAATAGACACCCCCCTCCCAGTTGGGAACATGATTAATATGTGGGAACTTGACTAGTGGATGAATTTAGCGCTTGAACAACAAACACAGTTTGTGGTTAAAAAAAAAAAAAGTGTTCTTATCAATTTATCTCCTCTAAAGATGATATGCAAAGAACAGAGCTTTAGGGAAAAAATCAGTGTGGTGCAAGTGTCTTCCTGTCTGGGCATGGCCTTAATGTACCTGAACAGGTGGAGTGTCTTGGAGAAGGGGCTCTTTGACACATGTCTCTAGCCTAATAGGCAAATGGAGACCCACCTCACACAGGATGGGGGCTGGACTGCAGGAGATCAAACCAGTCAGTCCTAAAGGAAATCAACCCTGAGTATTCACTGGAAGAACTGATGCTGAAGCTGGAGCTCTAATACTTTGGCCACCTGATGCAAACAGTCGACTCACTGGAAAAGACTCTGATGCTGGGAAATATTGATGGCAAAGGATAAGGGACGGCAGAGAGTGAGATGATTAGATGGCATCATAGATTCAGTGGACATGATTTTGAGCAAACTCTGGGAGAAAGTGGAGGACAGAGAAACCTGGCGTGCTGCAGTCCATAGGGGGTCACAAAGAGTCGGACATGACTTAGCAACTGAACAAAAATAAGGCCCCCCTCACACCAGAGGGAAGGTAGCTGCTCACATCCAAGGACTGCAAATTAATAACAAATTACAAAACTAACACACCCTAGCCCCTTGTCTTTGTTCTTGGAGCTGTTAGGAATTTAAAAGGTCATTGAACTACAATAAATAATGACCAAAACACGCCAACGTTAGCACAAAGCACAAGTTATTTGGAAGAAATATGAGACCTCTGCTATTTGGACAGAGAACCCACAATGTAAACAAAGATTTCATCCACATTTTAGGGAAAAGACTAAATATTCTAAGATCCGTTTTAACAAAGAGAAAACTGAATTACAGTCTTGCAATAATTAACATTTGTTGGTAAAGGAGTCACAAGACTAAAGAAATTTTAAATGAGTTTGTTTCTGGAAAAAAAACAAAAAAACAAAAAAAACCCACACATCTATTTTGTGCTTGAGAGATGGGATTTCATTTGGGGGTGGGGGGTGGAGTGGAGGTGTTTTAATGACTCTGGGGAGGGGGTTTGAAATCATCTACTCCCTTCTGGGAGGCAGTGGGCTGGAGACTTACTACAGGTTAAATTAAAAAAAAAAAAATCAATAGCATTTCAGGTGATTGTGAATTAAGGGCTATTTACTGAGGTTTAAGGGAATTAAGGTTAAAGCCTGTGGATGATCAATGGGCAATTATTGCCATGCTGGAGTGGGGGACAGCACACAGCCTTGTGGGCAGGGGCTTCAGAGAGGGGCTTTGACTATCAGAGGTATGTAATGTGTCGGCGTGTGCCAAATCCAAGGAGCTAGGGCTTCAGTGCATACTGGGAACTTTTGCTGCTTCATCAGCCGCTTGGAGATGCCCAGCCTTTGCCCTCCCTTCTTCATCACCCTGGAGAGGACCCTGCCAGGGAGGAAATGAGACCCACTTCCCAGCTGCACCTGGAGAGATGAAGCCAGAGGTGCTGACCTGAAGCTGCCTCCGTGCCTGTCAATCCTGGGGCTGTAATAACTACAATTTTCTAATGTGAAGGCAAAACCGAATAACCCAGAGGAGTAATTTGGGCCACATGCAGCCCTCTTCCTGCAAAGGAGCACAAATTGATTTTTCTTTCATAAGCCCAATTTTATGTGGCTTGTCGACCCCCCTCCCTCATTTCTGAGCTCTTTTCTTCCTTTCTGCTTGAGTCATGACTAACAGAGTCTCAGAAAGTTTCTCGCATCTGAGTTCTCGCCTCTGTTGGCACAGCTTCACTTCTGTGCCTAGGGAAGGCAGAGAAGCCAGCAGCCCTGGGCCCATCTTCAGAGCGTTGCTGACCCTTCAGGGTCTCAGTTCGCTAGTGTCCACTGCTGAGGGACCGGAGCCTGCAGAGTGGTCCACCTCTGCCTGAGCACTTAACTCTACGGAAATATTGACAGCCTGGCTCTGCCCAAGAGCCATGATTTAGCATCTCCAGGAGTCAGTTCCTCTCTGGCTCCTATATCCACGCTTTTTACCAAAATGAACCTTAAACTATAAACCCTGGCTTAGAACTCACCAGCAGCTCTCAGCTCACTAGGAATGAAGCCAGGGGTGGGGACAGTGGCCCAGGGCCTCCCCTGTCCTCTCTGCCTGCACCCATGCCTCCCCTTCCCCCTTCACTCCCCTAAGACCCTCCGGGCTTTGTTCAGCTGGTGGTGCTGTCTGAGTAGGTTCCTACTCCAGGCCCTTTGCACATGCTTATTCTTCTGCCTGAAATGCCCTGATCTGCCCATGGCCAATCCATCATATTCTTTCATCCTCAACTTCTCCAAGTTACATTGTCTCCCTTCATACAGCATCGCTCCTTATCATAGCCTGGAATCTTATTCCGTTTGTTTATCTGCTCATGTTCCTCTGCCCCACTAGAACATGCCCTTTCATCCTTGCATTGGCATACCTGGCCCCTTATCTGGCACAAAGAAGGTGTTCAAAAATGTCAGTGGAGTGAATGAACGCGCTCTGTTTCAGAGGCCCTGGGGCAGAGCCTAGTTATCATTATGGGCCTTTTTTAGCTACGACATTTTATGAATCTGGGCTCATCTCTCTAGAGCTCATTTTGCAGACTAGGGAGGGAACAGAGGTCCCAGTCAGTGGTTTGATTGCCCTGGGAGGGTCCTCCTGGGAGCTATTAGGGTCTCCACCCTGGGGGCACCCTCCAGGCAACTCTGGATTTGTAAAGGAGGTAGCAGGCGTCCGGTGGCCTCTGATTCTGGCAGAAAGGACTTCAGGGTCGATGGGCCCATCTCACCTTGTCGGTGACCAAGGCCCCTGAGAGTGAGAAGTTGAAACTGGCCCTAGGAGCTCAGTTCTGGTGAGAGGCATGTGACTCCCAAGACAGAGACAGCTTTTCTGAGGCCATGGCTGGTGCTTCCTTGGTTCTTAATCCTTCATTAACAGCTGCCCATCAGCTCACCTCTGCCTGTGGAAAACAATTTAGGATCACCTGTCCCCTCTGGGCTGCCTTGGTGGCTCAGTTGTAAAGAATCCGCCTGCAATGGGGGAGACCTCGGTTCCGATCCCTGGGCTGGGAAGACCCCCTGGAGGTGGGCATGGCAAGCCACTCCAGTATTCTTGCCTGGAGAATCCCATGGACAGAGGAGCCTGGTGAGCTGCAGTCCATGGGGTGGCAAAGAGCTGGACATGACTGAGCGACTAAGTACAGCACAGCAGATCCCCTCTGGCCCTCTGGTGGGCACTGTGCTTGAGAGTGTTCCAGGCTGGAAACTGACCCCAGTCTTTCCAATTTCAGGCTGAGAGAGGGCCTGACTGGGGCTTCCTAGTTTGGGGCTGAGGTATGCTGGCTGGTATGTTTACTGCAAGTCAGAGGTGACCCATTCTATTTTAAAACCCACCTCCACTGAAGGTGGTCTGTCGGAGTCTCTGTAAATTTCCTCTTCTCTTCTTCCCCCACAGCCAGGAACAGCAGACAGAGAAAGAAGCCCAGGCCTGGATGCTGACACTTTGATTTATACCCTCAGTTTCTTGCATTGCAAACTTGCCCCCTTGCTTAGCTGCAGAGATAGCCCTGGAGCCCTGGCGCCCCCCTAGTCCGGATCCAGGAGTGCTTTCTGCAAGCTTCCACCCAGACACGGCTGTCCCCTCAGCCCCAAGTGGGGACAGGCTCACGTTACACAGGGTGGTCAGGGGCAAAGCCAGAGACCCCGGCCCTTCCCACACTGCATGCACCCTCACCTGCAGAAGGACATGAACAGGAAGAGGCATCAGTACTGGCCGAGCAGGCAGTACTTCGCCCGGTGGAAGCATGTGGGCCACCCATTAGTCATTATGGAAACTCATTACCCCAAGAGGTCAATCAGCTGAAAATATAAACAATTTCCAAAAGGTTTTAGTGAAATTCATGGGTGACAGCCATAATGGCTTATCTAGAGAGTAGGATGCACCACTGATGGGGCCATGGGCGGGGCCTGGCTCTAGTCAGGGGGGGACCAGCTCGCCTACACGTTTCTGCAGCCCTTGCCATGGCGGAGGTTGGGCTCATGGCAGGACCTCCTGAAAACCTGAGTCCCCCCAGCCCAAGGGGGGCTCCTCCACCGAGAGCTCCTGCTCTCACTCAGGGCTCAGGAGGGAGAGAGAAGAGATGAGGCCATGGGCCCCCTCTGCACTCCCCAGCAAATTCCTCCTACAAAATGATACAGAAAAGCACCCTGTAATGGATGACAGTATTCGATGATAATAATAACAGCTATATGCTGATAATGTAGTCCCAAGTATTACTGTTTTGCTCTATTGTTATTAATGATCATTATTGACCTTAATTACTTAGTTGATAAAGAATCTGCCTGCAATGCAGGAGACCCCAGTTTGATTCCTGGGTTGGGAAAATCCTCTGGAGAGGGGGTAGTCTACCAACTCCAGTATTCTTGCGCTTCCCTTGTGACTCAGCTGTTAAAGAATCCGCCTGCAATTTAGGAGACTTGAATTCGATCCCTGGGTTGGGAAGGTCCCCTGGAGAAGAGAAAGGCTACCCACTTCAGTATTCTGGCCTGGAGAATTCCACAGACTACAGTCTATGGGGTCACAAAGAGTTGGACATGACTGACTTTCACTTTCACTTTTCACTAACAGTAACACTGAGTACCACTCTGGGCCAGGCCACTAGTGAGAACTGTAACTCTGATCACAGTCATGTGATGCAGGCACTGTTTTCATCCTCATTGTAGAGACAGGCTAACAATTTTACCCTCTAACCTCCTTTCATTCCATTAACAATGTATCTGGGGCCCTGTGCCAAACAGGATTCTCTGGTTCCCTAAAGCACTCTCTCTCTCTCTCTCACTTTCACCAGACAGCCATTCAACAAGGTTTTCTTGAGCTCCTACTGCATGCTCCATATTGTTCTAGATGCTGGCAAGACAGGGAAGGGCCCATGCATGGACTGTGTTTCCTACTGGGTTTGCTTCCACTTCCTGCCCAGAACCTACAGA
Source organism: Oreotragus oreotragus (assembly GCA_006410675.1). Taxonomy (NCBI): domain Eukaryota; kingdom Metazoa; phylum Chordata; class Mammalia; order Artiodactyla; family Bovidae; genus Oreotragus; species Oreotragus oreotragus. Next base: position 282,789 of record SJYX01024154.1, read on the forward strand.
GCATCTCTCCTGAGAAGCCTTTCCTGAGCATGTTAGCTAGAGGCAGGGGTCTCTTTGATGCCCCCTAGATTCTGTGTCTCCCCACCCCAGTCCCATGGACGGAGGAGCCTGGTAGGCTGCAGTCCATGGGGTCGCTAAGAGTCGGACACGACTGAGCGACTTCACTTTCATTTTTCACTTTCATGCATTGGAGAAGGAAATGACAACCCACTCCAGTGTTCTTGCCTGGAGAATCCCAGGGACGGCGGAGCCTGATGGGCTGCCGTCCATGGGGTTGCACAGAGTTGGACACGACTCAATCAACCTAGCAGCAGTAGCAGCCACCCCAGTTCTTAGAGGTCTGGGGCAACTGCTCACTTTGCATCTGTCTCTCCTGTTTCAGGGCCAACCTAGGCAGTCAGTGAGTATCTGTGGGATTTTATCATTAGGAAATGAGCTCCAGGAAGGCTAGGTCTGTATTGTTCACCACTGTACCTCCTAGAGGGCTTCCCAGGTAGCACTAGTGGTAAAGAACCCTCCTGCCAATGCAGGAGACATAAGAGTTGTGGGTTCGATCCCTGGTTTGGGAAGATCCCCTGGAGGAGGGCATGGAAACCCACTCCAGTATTCTTGCCTGGAGAATCCCATGGACAGAGGAGCCTGGTGGGCTACAGTCCAAAGGGTCGCCAAGAGTTGAACATGGCTGAAGCAACTCAGCATGCATGTCTCTCCTAGAACAGTGTCTGGTCCAGAGTTGGTGCAAGATGTATTTGTAGGATGGGTGGATGCACAGATGAGTGGATGAGTGGATAGTTCTGTTTGAATGGATGGTTGGATGGATGTTAGATGGAAGGAAGGAAGGGCAAACAGATAAACAAATTGGCGGATGGATGATCAGAAAGATGGTTAAATGAGTCAAGGCCAGGATAGTTGAATATATGGATAAACAAAATGTTTATTAGGATAGAGGATGGCATGATTAAATGGCTGATTTAGAATCTTAGCATTGATGAACAAAACGCTTTCCACTGGCTTGATTCTTTTTTTTTTTTTTTTAATTTATTTTTTTACACGAACTCCCAAACATGAACACCCCTCCCACCTCCCACCCCACATCTTCCCTCCAGATCATCCCCATACACCAGCCCCAAGCATCCTGCATCCTGCATTGAACATAGACTGGCAATTCATTTCTTACATGATAGTATACATATTTCAATGCTATTCTCCCAAATCATCCCTCCCTCTCCCTCTCCCTCTCCTTCTCCCTCAGAGTCCATAAGTCCGCTCTACACATCTGTATCTCNGAGACAGCCCCAAGGGCCTTCTTTCTGCACATTTTCCGCTCCTGGTACACATGCCTCTTAGGCGGCACTTACCTTGCTATTTGTGCTCAAGCCTGTCTCTCTGACTAAATTGTGAATCACCATGTCTTACTCATTTCTGCAGCCTTAGGGGCTTGACTATAAAGATGGTGGGGAGGAAAAATGAATGTGATGTTTTAATGAGTAAAGACCTCAGGCAGAGGCAAGACCAATAAACACACAGGGCTTCTGTGCTGGGTATAACTTAGCAACTGGTTCTGACAGCTCTTCACTGGTCCTTATCACATCATCAACCAAGCCCTTTAATCCTTTGACCATTCCAGGGAGCTTTTTCAGCAAACTTAAAATCAACCATTTGCATCTAAGGCTGTTTCTAACTTTATACTTTATTTATTTATTTTTTGGCTGTGGTGGGTCTCCATTGCTGCACAAGCTTTTCTCTAGTTGCAGCGAACAGGCTTCTCGTTGCAGAGGTTTCTGTGGTGCAAAGCACAGGCTCCAGGGCACGTGGGCTTCAGCAGCTGTGGCGCACAGGCTCAGCTGCCGCATGGCACATGTGATTCTCCCAGATCAGGGATCGAACTCGTGTCTCCTGCATTGGCAAGCAGATTCTTTACCAGTGAGCTACCAGGGAAGCCCTTTTCTAACTTTTCTGTGATTTGCCGTAGATCACAAAGTGCTGTCAAATGTCCTCCTGGGCTTGGCTAGAAAAGGGCGAGCCACATACCAAACGCTTGGTTAGATGCTGCACTGGGGAATTGTTATCTGCACTCTTTCTGCCCCAGGAGAAGGAAATGGCAACTCACTCCAGTATTCTTGCCTGAGAAATCCTGATCACAAAGTGCTGTCAAATGTCCTCCTGGGCTTGGCTAGAAAAGGGCGAGCCACATACCAAACGCTTGGTTAGATGCTGCATTGGGGAATTGTTATCTGCACTCTTTCTGCCCCAGGAGAAGGAAATGGCAACTCACTCCAGTATTCTTGCCTGAGAAATCCCATGGACAGAGGAGGAGCCTGGTGAACTATAGTCCACAGGGTCACAAAGAATCGGACCCGAGTTAGTGACTGGGCGCATGCACTACTTCTGAATTCCAAGAAACGATTCTTGACCACAGCTGACTACCGTGTTGTGGGTTAAAAGCAACTTCGCCACAGTAACTGTTTGGTATTAGGAAGCAGTCTGAGAACATGAGCTCCACCCTACCAGATAAGCTTTACGTGTATGTAGTATACACAGGAGATTCTGAACTGGATGCGCTTCTACAGAAAGGGGAAGCACATTTTCTCAATATTTGACTTGGTTCTTTCTCAAACTTTTAAAATTTTCTATAAATACATTAAGAAAAATGTTTAGGAGCAATGAACACCACCAATCAAACTTTTTGACTAAAATGAAGAATTGCAGGTCTAATTTTCAGAGTCAGCATGTTGCTGTTCTTGTTGTCTGGACACGTGCAACCTGTTTTCCCATTCCATGCCATGAAGCAAGCAATTCGATGTCAACTTGCTATGGAGTCAAATGCTCTTGTTATTAAATCTCAGTCACCTACAGGCAGGGCACACAGCCCACATGGGGAGATGGTTTAGATCATCTGGAATGAGAGCTGGCACCATCTCACCCACGAACAAACATTAAAAGCTATTCACAATCCAATGAAAAGCAAAAGTCTGTTAGAATCTATAAAGAGCACAAAGCAGATGTTTTGTAACATTCTTAATAAATAAAACAACTGTATCCACTAAGTGGTGCTTTTGGACACCAGCTTGAGAATTAGAACTTTAGTTAGAGGTAGAACTATTTCCTGCTGGAATAAGGATTGTTTTCCTTGCTCCCGAAATCCAGTAATCATAAGGGTGGTAATGGTGCCAAATGTTTCAAGAACCAGCAAAAACTGCGGTGGGATCTACAAACTGCCTTTGTCACGAAAGTTACAAGCCCAGTAGAACTACATTGTTCTAACTTACTCCTTTCTGAAAACATTTTTTTTTTCCATCTTCCATTTCATCCTGAACAATTTTACTATGTTCAGCATAGTAGCAACTGAGAAAAAATGTTTCATTTAGAAACAAAAGTGAGAAAACTTCATCAAAAAAACCACTGCGCTTCTGCCATACGGTATTTCCAAATTCTTATACATATAAAATACCGCACAATAAAGATGGTTACAGTAACCCAACTTCTGAAAAACAATGACAATTCAACCATAACAGAGTCTTTTCTACACCGTGAGCTGATAATGCACCTACATTTTTTTTTTCCTTTTTGCTAGTTTTCTTTATAACTCTTGCAGGCTCAAGGTTTTTTTTTTTTTTTTTTGGACGGGAAGGCGGGCTAATGGTCGAGCTTAAAATAAATCGGCTTTGCAATTACTCTGTTTTTTAAGCCGATGAAGCACGTTTTCCCATTCCACGCCATAAAGCAATTCGATGTCAACTTGCTATAGAGTCAAATGCGACAAACTCCGGGAGCTCCAGTGGAGGCGGCGGCTCCCTGAGCACATAGCTCCCCGCTTTCCTGCGGCACCAGGATGCGCCGCCAGCACTCGGGGCCTGCGGGGCCCAGGACAGTGCACACCCCTCATCCTGGCCACTAAGGTTCGGTGACCCGGGCGACCCGGAATCGGCGAAGGCCCCGCCGTGGCTTGACGTCCTCTTCCCTCCGAGACCTGCCGGCTCCTGGGCTGCGCGCGGTGCACACCGTGCTCCTCGCCGTGGGAGGGCTAAGACACGAGCCTGGGACGCGGTGTCCCCAAACCGCTGCTCTGGGATCCCGTAACATCTTGCGACCCTGGAGCCCACTGCGGGCACCCGGGCGCCTCCCAGAGCGCAGCCCCAGCCGCGTGCTCCTCCAGCCCCAGCGCCCCAAAGTTGCGCGGCCGCGACCGGGGCGACTCGGCCACCACGCGGTGCAGGGCTCCCCACCGCCCGCGCCCCACCCGCCGGCGCCCAGCTAACCCGGCTAACCTGACGCCGCCTCGCCACTCCGGCGGCTGCCGTGCGCTCCTCGCCATGGCCAGCCCGGGAGCCGCGCCGTGCCGACGCCCGCAGCCTCTCGGCGGCTGTCCCTGCCCCCGCGCCGGCTGATGTGCGGGCTGCGGAGCCTCCCGGAGCCCAGCCTCCCGGAGCAGAGCAGAGCGGAGACAAGCGGCCGGGCGGAGCATGCCCAGTGCGCGCGCCGCGGCGCCGCCGGGTCTTCGCTGCAGCGCGGCGGGGCGGGGCGAGCGGCGGGGCTGGGGGCGGTGGGCCGGCCCGCGGGGGAGGGACCAGGGCCGGGAGGTGGGGCGCGGCCCTTCGGTCCCAGCGGCCCCAAGGCGGGATCCCGCGCCCGGCTGTCCCCGGCCAGCGCCCGCTCCGTGCGGCCTTGGCAGTGTCGGGGGAGTCCCGGGCTCCCGCCGTCAAGGCTGGGGACCCGCGCTGGACTCGCGACGCTGCACCGCTCCCGCACCTACCCTTGCAGGGACCCAGTGCGGCCGCGAGGAGCCGCAGGAGCGGGACGGCAGCCGGCGGCTTCTGAGCCGGCGCTCGGGATTCTAGAGCTCCTTCTAGAGTACTTGTAGTTTCCAAGTTTTCTCTAGTAACCACTGCGGGGCTTTTTCAGTAAGAAAAGACAGATTTTCCAAGGCGCCGGCAGAAGTTGAGCGGCCCGGCCTCGCTCTGCAAGCGTGCCTCTTTGCAGACCCGTTGGACCCCGCGGTGCGGGAACCTGGACCGGGCTCCTTCTAGGGCCGCCCCCGCCGCGGCGGCCACGCCCAGACACGCCCACACCAGCTCCCGGGTCCCGCCCCCAGGGCTGCGGCGAAAACACGGCGCGGCGGACTTCTCGCGGCGCCGCGGGGGCCGACGTTCGCCGGGCTGGAGCCCCACGAGGACAGGCTGACCCTGCTCAGCTCTCCCCACGCCGCTCTCTCCCCGTCCTCCGTGAGCCTCGCGGGCGAGCGTCCCGACCCCTGCCGTCGGCCCGGCCGTAGAAGCGGGTCAGGACCCGACTGAGCATGCTCGCCCGCTCGCCGCCGCGTCTGGACGCAGCCGGGCCTCTGGGTCGGGAGCGCAGGGGCGGCGCAGGTGCGCGGTCGGGGCGCAGGTGCGCGGGAAGCGGCCGCGTCGGGAGTAGAGGGGGTCTGGCCCAGGAGCGAGTGGACCTAGAAACCCTATTTTAACATTACTTTCATGACCTTAGGAACTTTCAGCTGTTTTCTTCTTCCAGGAAGCCTGAACCCTTCACCTGAGTTAAATTCACCCATTCCAGTCCATTTTAGTTCGCTGATTCCTAGAATGTCGACGTTCACTCTTGCCATCTTTTGTTTGACCACTTCCTGCCTTGATTCATGGACCTGACTTTCCAGGTTCCTATGCAATATTGCTCTTTACAGCATAGGACCTTGCTTCTATCACCAGTCACATCCACAGCTGGGTATTGTTTTTGCTTTGGCTCCATCCCTTCATTCTTTCTGGAGTTATTTCTCAACTGATCACCAGTAGCATATTGGGCACCTACTGACCTGGGGAGTTCCTCTTTCAGTATCCTATCATTTTGCCTTTTCATAGTGTTCATGGGGTTCTCAAGGCAAGAATACTGAAGTGGTTTGCCATTCTCTTCTCCAGTGGACCACATTCTGTCAGACCTCTCCACCATGACCCAACCGTCTTGGCTTGTCCCGCAGACATGGCTTGGTTTCATTGAGTTAGACAAGGATGTGGTCCCAGTGTGATTAGATTGACTAGTTTTTAGAGAAACTAGTGAGTATGGTTTCAGTGTGTCTGCCCTCTGATGCCCTCTTGCAACACCTACCATCTTGGGTTTCTCTTACTTTGGCCGTAGGGTATCTCTTCATGGCTGCTCCAGCAAAGCACAGCTGCTGCTCCTTACCTTGGACGAGGGGTATCTCCTTACCACCGCCCTTCCTGACCTTCAACTGTGGGACAGATCCTCTAGGCCCTCCTGTGCCCGTGAAGCCACCGCTCCTCGGGTGTCTCCTCCCGGCCGCCGCCCCTGGCCTCTGGTGCTGGGTGGCTCCTCCCGGCTGCCTTCCCTGATGACACCACCCTTATGGCAGAAAGTGAAGAGGAACTAAAAAGCCTGTTGATCAAAGTGAAAGAGGAGAGTGAAAAAGTTGGGTTAAAGCTCAACATTCAGAAAATGAAGATCATGGTATCCGGTCCCATCACTTCATGGGAAATAGATGGGCAAACAGTGGAAACAGTGTCAGACTTTATTTTTCTGGGCTCCAAAATCACTGCAGATGGTGATTGCAGCCATGAAATTAAAAGACGCTTACTCCTTGGAAGAAAAGTTATGACCAACCTAGATAGCATATTCAAAAGCAGAGACATTACTTTGCCGACTAAGGTCCGTCTAGTCAAGGCTACGGTTTTTCCTATGGTCATGTGTGGATGTGAGAGTTGGACTGTGAAAAAGGCTTACCGCCGAAGAATTGATGCTTTTGAACTGTGGTGTTGGAGAAGACTCTTGAGAGTCCCTTGGACCCCAGGGAGATCCAACCAATCCATCCTGAGAGATCAGCCCTGGGATTTCTTTGGAAGGAATGATGCTGAAGCTGAAACTCCAGTACTTTGGCCACCTCATGCGAAGAGTTGACTCATTGGAAAAGACTCTGATGCTGGGAGGGATTGGGGGCAGGAGGAGAAGGGGACGACAGAGGATGAGATGGCTGGATGGCATCACGGACTCGATGGACGTGAGTCTGAGTGAACTCCGGGAGTTGGTGATGGACAGGGAGGCCTGGCGTGCTGGGGTTCATGGGGTCGCAAAGCGTCGGACACGACTGAGCGACTGAACTGAACCCTTCATTCCCGTCTCCAGGGTAGGAAGCAACTGCATGAGGACACGACATTGTCACCTGGGTTTTCAAACATTAAGGCCTTAGGCCTTGTCCTCACTCTCAGGTCAGTTTGCAATATGACAGTCCTCTTTGTCTTCAGACAGGTCTTCCTCTGAGACCCCACATTCTCCAGGGCCCTGCAGGACTGCGCTCGGCCACCTTGGACAAACTTGAAGTGGGCATGGGAACTTCTTGGGTCACGGTCACCGAGGAGAGGACGGAAATGGAGAACTTCCAACGAGGAGAGTCTGCAGGCTGGAGAGGCGTCAACTAAAGACCCCAGAGAGATGCCTTCAGATCAGTGAGGTGAGGCCTGTTTCCCGTCTGGGGTGGGATGCGGGGAGCAGGGAGCGCTGGCCCACCAGGTTCTGTGCTATGGTGGGGTCCCCTGCATGGGGCGGCATCACTTTCCCCTCGTCCGGTCCCAGGGCAGCGCCAGCGTGCTGGGGGACACCACCTGTCGTGGAAGGTCACACAGGCAAAGAACTTCCTGGGGAGCTTACTCTGGTACTTCTCAGAGCCGTGCCTTGTGCTGGGGTCCCCGCCTCTCTCCCCGATCATTGTCCCTGCCTCCTGAGCCCTGCTCTTGAGCTTGCCCAGTCCCCTTGGCAGTCCTCAGTGCAAAGAGTCTAGCCTGGGAGAGGATGGGTGAGAATTGCACCCGGCCCACCCCAGCAGAACTGGTGAACTGTGGTTGCCCCTCACCAGCATGTGCTAGCTCGGTGACCAGTACGCTTCTTCTCAGCTGTACACCCTTACAGACGCTGTCCCGGAGTCCCTCACCCACTTTCCCGTGTTGTCTAGCTAGTTGCTGGCCCACTCACCTGCCGGTAGACGTCCCTGGGGTAGACCCACCACCTGCCCCACCCTCTTCAGTCGCATGATCTTGGCCATCAACCAGAGTAACTACGTTCCAGAAGGATACTCCCTTAGTGATCTCTTCAATCCATCCTGTCTCCACACACTCTTCTTTCTAAGCAAATTGTATTTCAATATGTCTGCTAAAAATTCTTACATGGATTCCCCGTGCCTTCAGGATAAAGTCCGAGTTTAAGCACGAACTTGCCCCCAGCTCCCTCTCTGAATTAGCATGTCCCCCATCCCAGTGACTTACCATGCAAAGTCACACCTTTGTGTTCCTGTAGCTTTCCTGTGCCTCCTTTCATCTTGCTCACCCCTTTGCAGACTTACTTCTTCAACACCCAGCGCAGGTTGGATGTTCTCTGACTTTGCCAGGGCTTCCTTGTGGGCACCTTGCCTGTTCCATATGCTTTGTCTCCATCTGACACACCTGATCTTGATTTATTTTCCTTCATCTCCACTGAACTGAGGCAGCATGGCTGCACAAGCTTCTGTGGACACTCTCTGCCCTCATTAAGACCATGCTTAATAAGTGAATGATAAATTTATGCACCCCTATAATGTTTCAACTTCATTAATTTAAAAAATTCTTTTCCAGATTCCACATTGTGTTTAGTTGCGTTGAGCAGCTTCAGCTGCATGCAACGAATTTTGGTACAAATATTTTCTAATTTTCCTTGTTATAGCTTCTTGGTCTTGTATGTGCTCAGTTGTGTCTGACTGTCTGTGGCACCATGGACTGTGGCCACCAGGCTTCTCTGTCCATGGGATTTCCTAGGGAAGAATACTGGAGTGGGTTGCTATTTCCTCCTCCAGGCGATCATCCCAACCCAGGGATAGGACCTGCATCTCCTGCATCTTCTGCATTGGCAGGCAGATTCTTTACCACTGTGACACCTGGGAAGCCCATAAATACAGCTTCTTAAATACACTCATCATTTAAAAGTGGACATTTAATTTCCAAATACATAGGGATTTTAAAGTATCTTTGATATTAATTTCTCATTTAAATGCTTTCTTCTCTGTACTCACCCTCTGTGTTTTTTCAGTCTTCTAATTTTATTGAGGCTTTTGATGATTGAGTCAAAGATCTCTCCTTGTCACATTGCACTTGAAAACATGTGAGTTATTTTCAAGTATCTTTTGACACTGATTTCTAACATAACTCCACAGTGATAGAACAGATTCTGTATGATTTCAATACCTTTAGCCCATGAAATTTTTGCACCTGGTTTTACGTCCCTGGATATGNAGTGGGGAGAGTGGGTGCTGGCCCTGCAAAAGGCGAAAAGAGCTGGTCTAGGAGAACTGAAGGACTGGGAGGCCCAGAGGCCCTGCTTTCCATGGGTACTGGCTTCCTCTTGGGCCTTCCCCTCTGCCAGGTTCCAGTCAAGGGAGCTGGCAGTCCAGGCCTTGCCCTGGGGTGGCGAGGGTGGGTGGTGGGGGCTGGGGGGGTCAGTTCTGCAGCAGGCAGCTTGGGGGCATTGGACAGCTACACAGGGATTATCACCAGGGTGATGGGATGGGGCTGAACTTACTTCTGATGCTGGTACCACTGTAACTTGAGCCCTGTCAAGGAAATAAAGTTTCCCAATAGATTGAAACTCCTCCCCTGTCACAGGAGACACACCCAAGTGCTGTCTCTTATACACATCTAGATGTGTATAAGAGACAGGTGTTTTCTGAGCCTCCCGGAAATGTGCTGTCATACATTCATAATTTTTAAAAATGACAGTAAAAAAATAATGCTGCAGAAAAATATCCTTTCTGAGAATTGTAAGGAAAAATACTAGAACAAAGTTACAGCATATGCAATTTGCTGAATGGCTGTGCACCTCCTAGTGATGTAAGTGAGACCTCAGATCTGGCCTTTGGCCCAGCGGATTTTCTTCAGCTTCAGAGGTCAGGGCGTGTTTGCTGAGCCAGTCTCAGGTCCTTGTTTATCAGTGTGGGGCTGCAGAGTTCCGCATGGTATTGCTTATTCATCCGCAAACTCCTTTGTCCTCGCTCCTCGTTTCCTTTTGAGACCTCAGATCTGGCCTTTGGCCCAGCGGATTTTCTTCAGCTTCAGAGGTCAGGGCGTGTTTGCTGAGCCAGTCTCAGGTCCTTGTTTATCAGTGTGGGGCTGCAGAGTTCCGCATGGTATTGCTTATTCATCCGCAAACTCCTTTGTCCTCGCTCCTCGTTTCCTTCTACAGCGTAGTCATAGCCTTCTAATTACAGGTTACTCTTAGAATAGATTGTGTTTGTTTTTTTTTTTTCCTGTTGAGAGTGTGGCACCAGGGAGGGAAGATCAACCGTTTAGAACGAACATACTTTTTGCGTCTCTCCTGGATCTCGTTGCTTACCTGGCAGGACCAGCGCTTGGAGCTGACTGTGGTGGGACTGGCCCCCTGCTTCAGATTAGCTGGGACTGGTTGGCATGCCCAGACCTCCTGGGCAGAGTGGACCAGAGCCGGCAAGTCCAACAGGCCGTGCAGGTGACACCTGGGTTCATTTGAGAAACACAGTTGATGTCGTATGGTAAAAGAAAAATACTGACTAGTCCAGAACTCAAGTGGCCCCTGTCGTGGTTTTCTCAGATGGAGAGCTGCATGTGGGCGGGAAGCATGTCAGGTCACCTGTCTCAGAAGTGTTACCCGTGTGTGTGCTTGTTGATCAGCCAGCGCTTGTGCTGGGGAGTCTGGGGGTCCTCACCAGCACAAGATAAGGCAGCTGCTTGCTCTTCTGTGTGCTTTACTTGGTGGCTGTTAGGCCACGTGTGAGTCCCCAGCACTCGTGTCCTCAGGGAAGCCCCCCTTGAAGGGGGTTGGGGGCTGTGGATGCTCTGACCTGACCCCTTCCCGGAAGAATCTGGGAGGTGCAGCGTGACTCTCATTAGGCAGTGTCCTTGTTCCTGAACAGGAGCCTGAACAGGCATGGGGCGGGTGGGGGAAGCCTGAGTCAGTGTTAGGAAGCATTCTCTTCCTTGTTCTGGATGTAAATGGAGCACTGAGGCTGGTCCTCTGAGGGGTGTGTGCACGTATGTGGTCGGACCAGTCAGCCGGACACCGGCAGAGCAAAGGGCTGCCTGTGGCTCTCGCAGGACTGGTGACCCAGCTGGGGCTCACACCCTCTCCGACTGCCCTCTGAGGCCATGGCAAAGCCCTGGTCACCTTCCAGCTGAGCCTGCTGCCCCCGGATTTCATTCCGGATTGTGACTTGGATTAGGGACGTGGTTTATGGGCAGGAGAGGGATGAATCTGGGAGTCACCTCCGTGTGCAGGGTCTTCCCCAGAGGAGAGGTGTTGGTGCAGGAAGGTCGGGGAGGGCATCTCTCTGCAGAGAGCCTGCCTGGGAGGTGGGTGGGGGTGGGGGCTTTCTAAAACTGGACTTCAGAGCTGTGTTTCCCGTGGATTCTGTGAAAGTGATCTCTTGTGTGTAGCCTTTGTTCTGGTCTTTGAGTTTACAGTCACCTCTGGAAGGAGGAAGGGAAGACATCATCTTCCCCACCATGGGTCAAAGTTGACTGACCCGTGTAATGAAACTGACAACCATGTCGCTGATCGGCAAGTGAGAAACAGAGATGCAGAGAGGTGCCCCGGGAACTCCAGTCGGGAGACCCTGCGCCCACGTGGAGTGCCGCTCTGCCCTGGACTTTGCCTAGAGGGGCGCCTGCAGCCTGCAGACTTGGGTGGGAGGGACCACGGACCGCGCACCTGAGAACTCCAAGGGGAAGCGAGAGAGTCGTGGTGTGGTTTTTGTGCTGGTGATTCCACGCTTCACTCATTTTTCAGCAATTATGTGCTAGAACTAAGAAGGAAGGGGTTTCCTGGGTGGTGCTAGTGGTAAAGGACTTCCCTGCCGATGCGGGAGACATAAGAGACTCCAATTAGATCCCTGAGTTGGGAAGAACCCCTGGAGGAGGGCATAGCAACCCACTCCAGTATTCCTGCCTGGAGAATCCCATGGACAGAGGAAGCTGGTGGGCTCCAGTCCACGGGAGCTCAGAGAGTCGGACACGACTGAAGCGACTTAGTACACACAGAAAGGAAGGAAAGGAATTCTGTGCTCTGTTTATCTTGTGGGTGCTTATGATAAAAAGTGGCTCCAGCTGGGATGAAGGCTGAGGGGAACCCTAAGGTACAGCTGAACCTGGGGGGCAGAGGCCAGGTGGACGGCAGGGGAGAGGAGCCTGGTGAGGAGGAGCAAAGGGAGTGGGGAGAGTGGGTGCTGGCCCTGCAAAAGGCGAAAAGAGCTGGTCTAGGAGAACTGAAGGACTGGAAGGCCCAGAGGCCCTGCTTTCCATGGGTACTGGCTTCCTCTTGGGCCTTCCCCTCTGCCAGGTTCCAGTCAAGGGAGCTGGCAGTCCAGGCCTTGCCCTGGGGTGGCGAGGGTGGGTGGTGGGGGCTGGGGTGGTCAGTTCTGCAGCAGGCAGCTTGGGGGCATTGGACAGCTACACAGGGATTATCACCAGGGTGATGGGATGGGGCTGAACTTACTTCTGATGCTGGTACCACTGTAACTTGAGCCCTGTCAAGGAAATAAATTCCCAATAGATTGAAACTCCTCCCCTGTCACAGGAGACACACCCAAGTGTGCCAGGCTTCACTCTGATCCCTGCCCCGTCTCCCTAACAAGTGCAGTGTCTACCATTGCTATAGGAACAGTTATGGGGTGTGTTCTCCATGGTGGGCAAGTGTGCTTGTGAACCGTTCTTCAGTGCTTCCAGCCATGCAGGGGTTGACCCAGCTGAATCATCCGACCCAATGCAGAGGAGTCTCCTCCTGGCGGGACCACACCTGAGTTTCAGGCAGACGCAAACTCTGCATCTTCTCTTCAGCAGGTGTTTCAATCTCATTGCATACAGATTGTGGCATGTAAGCTAGGCCAATAAATTTTGCTGAATAACATATTGGAATTGGTGTTAGAACTACATGTTGGAGGATCTTGGAGGCAGGCGTGTAAAAATATAAAATCTGTCGTTCACTTGGTTAGTGGGAAATGCCATCCAGGCTTTGGGCTCCGTCTATGTCATGTTGATTTGGCTTTCCTCTCTGGTGAAGTGTTTTAGATCTGTTACCAGTGTGTTTCTCCCTTATTTGGGGCAGCTGGCAAAAAGGCAGAGCTGCAAATAAATCCTGGATGAGTGTGGGACTGAATTCATGTAAATTTTTGCAGAAGGCTACTAAGTGGTTGGTTTTACAGCATCATGGTTCAAGGGCCCTCTATTGTGATAGATCAGCGTTTCCACTATTAATTTCAATGAACCTTTCCTTTGGCTTTAATAGGAATCCTAAAATGTCTTGGAATCAGCCCTTCCTTGGGGAATGTTGTGACTGTGCATACGAACTGATGAATGCGCCAGTTTGCTTATGTTGAATGGAAGTGACGGGCTGTAGGATCAGGGAGAAAGGCAGTCAAAAATTGCTGACACGCCCAGTGACACTGGCTGGTGATGTCCGGAGCCATCAGAGTGGAGTTAGGAGAGTGCTCTGCAAGGCTGGGTCCACATGGCTGACTTCAGAGGTTTAGAAGTCCATGTGTCTGCTTGGCCTGTAGTGCTAATGACTGCAAATGGACTGAGCTAACCAGCTGGTCTTCAGGAACCTCTGGCTGGTCCGTGAATATAGCATTTAATTATGTTAAAAGTCCATTGTCGCTTATTCCCCATAAGAGACAGAGGAGATGATGGCCTGTCATCCGCTAGCCTCCTATCGATGTGTAATTCACCTGGCACTGGGCCCGCAGTCCTCTGGCACCGAGACGTGGGAGAGCCCGGGTGGCTCTGAAGGTGTCCTGAGCCTCAGACTAGCCCGGCTGCAGCCTGGAGTCGTTTCCACGGGCAGGGTCAACATCTGCCTTCCAGCCTTCGGGGCTCTGGTTCTGAAGGTCTGGTCTGGTTTTCTGTCTCTCTCGTTTTTGCTTGCATTGACTCGCACCCCACTCATTCTCCTTGAGGGTGCCGTTTCTTTCCTTTCGTCCTGTCGTGGGATGACTCCTGAGAGGACTTACCGGAAAAGAGGCGCCATGTCAGTGCTGAGACCCCAGGGCTGGGGGGAGGCCAGCTGCAGCCCCCGATGGCGTTTCTCCCTGGCCTCTCATCCAGGACAGCTCCCAAGACCGCACGCAGGGTGTGCTGAATTGATTTATCTCTAATGAGATTCTGGCTCAGGTTTCCCTTGAATAGCAGTTGCTACCCAACTTGGAGGATTCAGAATGTGACCTGACAGGCCAGTCAGGAGCGTTGAATTATACAATTCAAGCCCTGCAGCTTTCAGACCCCCTGGAAATATACCTTTGTCGGGGTATGAGATCTGTTGTGTTGGTTTGTTAGGATCGTGGGACTGCGGCCCCACCTTCACCAAAAGCCCTCCTGTTGCTGGGTCTGCCTGGGCCTCACCTCCTCTGGGAGTAGCCTGTGTCTACGTGGGCCTCTGCTGCAGGGCCTGGGGGCCAGGAGGCTGAAGGCTGAAAGCGCAGGGTGATGGGCACCTACTGGGGCCCACAGTTCCTGCTTCCTCAGGGTTGGGGGTGATGGAGGAAGGCGGTGGTCCTTTGCCTTCAGCACCCCACCCTTCCACCCCCTACAGTGGCACCCGCTGGAGGCCGGCATTGGCGCTGGATGACCTTCCCGCTACCCTCCTGTCACCTCTGCCCGCCCCTCCCCCAGCATAGCTGCTCCCCTGCTGCTTTCTGGGACTGGACTTTGGAACCCTGACCCAACCCTGTGGAAGATTCTGGCATCCTCTCAGCCTCCCTGGGGTTTCCTCTAGCCCCTCAGAGCCAGCAGCCTGTCTGAGCTGCAGCTGGACCTAGAGTCTGGTGAGAACCACGGCTCCTTGAGGGGTTAGAGGTGGAGAGACAGGAAGCAGGCGTTTAGGAGGGGATGTGTGTCTGAGCTTCATAGTCTTGCCAGTGGAGTACGATGCTTTTATGGACTCTGTATGTCTAATATTTATGAATGCATGTTTATGCTTTTAGAGGGAGAATACCTTTCGTTTGCTGCACCAGGAGTCAAGCGACATCCTCCTAAACACCTGGGCTTCCCTGGTGGCTCAGTGGTAAATAATCCACCTGCAACGCAGGAGACATGAGAGATGCAGGTTTCACCCCTCAGTTGGGAAGATCCCCTGGAGAAGGAACTGGCAAACCACTCCAGTGTTCTTGCCTGGACAATCCCATGGGCAGAGGAGCCTGGCAGGCTACAGTCCATGAGGTCGCAAAGAGTCAGGGCAATGATATATGAGCATTACAACAATTTCCTCTTAATGTCAGCACAAGAAATTAGTCACAGAACTTGTGACTTTTAGAAAGGATTAGATGCAATATTTTGGGCCAGTGAAAGTAATATTGCACAGAAGTGAGAAAATAGAGTCTAATGCATGTATTTTAATTTATTACAAAATAAATATGCCAAATTTGTCTAACAATTTAGAGACATTGCATAATTTATAGTGACAGCTCATTTACAAAAGAATTAGGATATCTTTTCTTTTTAAGTCATAAAACAAAGTGGAGAGTAACTCTTATCCCATGAGTGATTTACGGCAGAAGATTAATAAAAACATTAAGCATAATGAATGTACTTGCAATGACAGGATTACAGCAGGAATAAATATCACAATAAATAGCAACAAACTTTACATTTTTAATCAGTCTAAGGAATTTTACTACATAGTAAATTAATTTTGTTTTTATCTGGCACAACATTAAAATTGTTTTATCAAGCAAACTGCATTGAACACGCATTGCCCGTCCTCCCAAACTAGTTGAAACTCCTTGGGGACGGAAGCCTGTCTCTGGTTTATGCAGCCTCTGCATCCAGGGTCTTACTCTGTGCGTAATTGGTACTGGCTCAGTGTCTGCTGGGTCACACCTGATGTAAGGTTTTTTTATTTTGGACTATAGTTGATTTACAATGATGTATTAGTGTCTGCTGCTAATATATATATATATATTAGCAAAGTGAATCATATATATATATATATATATATATACGTACATACACACATGTGCTCACGTGTACTCAGTTGTGTCTCACTCTTTTGCGATCCCATGGATTATAGCCCTCCAGACTCTTCTGTCCAGGATTCTCCAGGCAATAAATTGGATTAAAGATTTATTGAGCATGGTCCCACCCATCAGAACAAGACCCAGTTTCCCCCTCAGTCAGTCTCTCCCATCTGGAACCTTCCATAAGCTCTTTATCCTTCTCCATCAGAGGGCAGACAGACTGAAAACCACAATCACAGAAAACTAACCAATCTGATCGTGTGGACCACAGCCTTGTCTAACTCAATGAAACTATGAGCCGTGCCATGTAGGGCCACCCAAGACGGACGGGTCATGGTGGAGAGGTCTGACAAACTGTGGTCCACTGGAGAAGGGAATGGCAAACCACTTCAGTACTGTTGCCTTGAGAACCCCATGAACAGTATGAGAAGGCAAAAAAGATAGGATATTAAAAGATGAACTCCCTAGGTCGGTAGGTCTCCAACGTGCTACTGGAGATCAGTGGAGAAATAACTCCAGAAAGAATGAAGGGATGGAGCCAAAGCAAAAACAATACCCAGCTGTGGATGTGACTGGTGATAGAAGCAAGGTCCGACGCTGTAAAGCGCAGTATTGCATAGGAACCTGGAATGTCAGGTCCATGAATCAAGGCAAACTGGAAGTGGCCAAACAGGAGATGGCAAGAGTGAATGTAGACATTTTAGGAATCAGTGAACTAAAATGGACTGCAATGGGTGAATTTAACTCAGATGACCATTCCCTTAGAAGAAATGGAGTAGCCATCATAGTCCAAAATGTAGTACTTGGATGCAATCTCAAAAATGACAGAATGATCACTGTTCATTTCCAAAGCAAACCTTGTAGACATTTTAGGAATCAGTGAACTAAAATGGACTGCAATGGGTGAATTTAACTCAGATGACCATTCCCTTAGAAGAAATGGAGTAGCCATCATAGTCCAAAATGTAGTACTTGGATGCAATCTCAAAAATGACAGAATGATCACTGTTCATTTCCAAAGCAAACCATTCAATATCACGGTAATCCAAATCTATGCCCCAACCAGTAACTCTGAAGAAACTGAAGTTGAACAGTTCTGTGAAGACCTATAAGACCTTCTAGAACTAACACCCCAAAAAGATGTCCTTTTCACTATAGGGAACTGGAATGCAAAAGTAGGAAGTCAAGAAACACCCGGAGTAACAGGCAAATTTGGCCTTTGAGTACAGAATGAAGCAGGGCAAAGGCTAACAGAGTTTTGTCAACAAAATGCACTGCTTATAGCAAACGCCCTCTTCCAATAACACAAGAGATGACTCTACACATGGACATCATCAGATGGTCAACACTGAAATCAGATTGATTATATTCTTTGCAGCCAAAGGTGGAGAAGCTCTATATAGTCAGCAAAAACAAGACCAGGAGCTGACTGTGGCTCAGATCATGGACTCCTTATTGTCAAATCCAGACATAAATTGAAGAAAGTAGGGAAAACCATTAGATCATTCAGGTATGACCTAAATCAAATCCCTTCACGATTATACAGTGGAAGTGAGAAATAGATTTAAGGGACTAGAGCTGATAGACAGAGTGACTGATGAACTATGGACAGAGGTTCATGACACTGTACAGGAGACAGTGATTGAGACCGTCCCCAAGAGAAAGAAATGCAAAAAAGCAAATCGGCCATTTGAGGAGGCCTTACAAATAGCTGTGGAAAGAGGAGAAATGAAAAGCAAAGGAGAAAAGGAAAGATACCCATCTGAATGGAGAGTTCCAAAGAATAGCAAGGAGAGATAAGAAAGCCTTCCTCAGTGATCAATGCAAAGAAATAGAGGAAAACAACAGAATAGGAAAGACTAGAGATCTCTTCAAGAAAATTAGAGATACCAAGGGAATATTTCATGCAAAGATGGGCACAATAAAGGACAGAAATGGTATGGACCTAACAGAAGCAGNTCCTCAGGGACCCCTGGACTTCTTATCAACCTGTCCAGGAATTGGCTCTCTCGGCTGTACAGGGCCAAATACTCTAGAAATTAACCTGGCAGGCCAAGTGCAAGTTAGACAAGCTCACCGAAGCAGGAGGACCTGAAGGGTGTCAGGCAGGTGCCTTGGCGCGCCTGCTGGAGTTACACACTGCAGCCCTCTGTCCGTCCCTTGAGTAGCCAGCTGTTACACAGGCTGAGGAGAGCAGTTAAACACAGACGTGACTGCAGCCTGCTTTCTTTGGTGGTGCTGCTCCTGTGTGAGCAGCTGGGTACAATAGACTACACTGGAGAGAGGAGCCTGGTGGGCACAGTCCATGGGGCCAGAGCTGGACACAGCTGAGCGACTGAACAGCAGGTGCAGATGGCTGGCGTGTCCTGTGGGAATCTCGGGGATGTGGCTAACCCTTGGGCTTAGTACCTGGTCCAGCTGCGAGCTGCATGGGCCTCATCAGTTCAGGATGTGGAACTGGTGTTTCTTGGGTTGTGTGTTTGTTTTTTTTAATTCCTCAAAACTCTCAATTAGCTGGCTTCTTAAAAACAGCCTAAGAAACAATGGCATTTTAAAAATTAAGAATTTTTGTGTTAATGAATATACTAATGATTCTTATGTGAAATTTTAGAAAAATAATTGTAAACAATCATTAGTAAATATGCAGTAATAGTGAGTACAATGTCTTTACAAGGAGCAGGTAAAGCATTAGTCTTAAATGAAAATACTTGTCTGAGATTAGAAATGGCACAAATTGAGTGAAAACATCAGATGATAACTATTTTGCATTGATCTCTTGTGAGAATAGCATGATAATTTTAAATATCACTGGGTTCATGTTGATTTTTATTATCATTTCAAATGTTTTAAATATTTATTGCATTTTAAAAAGTAATCTTTTTATAGTTTTATTGGAGCCAAACATGATTTTATGTAAAGAGGTTAATTTTATTGAAAGTCGGTACAAAAGTATGAATAGGATATATTAAATGCAGACTGATAAAAATAATAAAGTCAAATCTGTGTTCTAAATCAAGATTCATGATTCCTTAAAAATTCTTTTACACTGATTTCAAAATAGTCTTTACTTGGAGAAGTCTATTCGGGAGGTAAAAACGTCAGGAAGTTTCTGTTATCAGCCAGGCTGTGTGCTCAGTGCAGAGACGGCAGTCCCATGCAGAACTGACCGCACGAAAGCAGCAGTCGGCAGTTTCAAGTTCCGCAGAAAGGACATGCCTTGCCAGCGCTGGCCCCGGGCCGGCTCCGCTCTCTGGCTCCTCACGAGGCCGCCTTGGCTGGCAGTCAGGAAGGAAGCAGGTACCACTTGAAATAACGACACTGAGGTGTGAGTTACAGATGGATTTAACATTCAGTTGTGTGTATTCACACGCTGAGAAATGAGCCCTTTTACCCTGTCCACCACTCCCGCCTGCATCAGACTGGTGGAGGGTGGAGTGAGGACGCGAACAGGCACGGTGAGCCTCGGCCCTCGGGGTGCTCCTGGCCAGATGCCGCAGCCAGGTGTTGGCGGTCAGTCACGGGCAGAGGTTCGAGAGCTTCCATGACTTTTACCAAGAAAACTCATCTGAAGGTGTTACCTGGCGCTGGCGCGCCAACAGTCCAGCCTGGACAGAAGGCTTCTTAGAAGCTGGTTTATGGTTAAAGCTAGGGTTAACATGTTTGCATGGAACGTTTTAAAATTTGTGCTTCTATTTTTTTTTTCTTCCATAATCAGTTTATAAGAGGATTTTAAACTGCTTTCTAGGAGAAATTGTATTATAAATTTTGGGGTGATGATTTATGTGAAGATGATTTAATGCGCATGCTTGTGTTATCTAGAATGAAGTGAAATTATTCTAGAATTCGCATTATGCCTTACATTGCTTGAATATTTTCCCAAGTTTTTAAGACAAAAATATGTGTAAGTTGAAAAGTCATACCACAGCCCTAACTTGACAAACGTATGATACTTAATGATTTTAAAACTTGTTTTATGTAATTAATCTTTCAGTTACACTGAATAAATCTTTCAGTTACACTGTAAGCGCCAGAGGGCAGAAACCATACTGTGTTTCCATTCCTTTGGTTAAATAACTCAGTAGATATTTGTTGAATATCTGTCTGCAAGGGGCTTGTACTTCCTTTGATTCGTCCACCTTTCCGGCTCAGCCGGAATGTACATCAGGTACATTTCAGAAGTGCACTGCTAAATCCTTACATGTTTTCATTCAGGGTCATCCGTCTTCCCTTGCGGCTCAGCTGGTAAAGAATACCTCTGGGTTCTGTTCTATCCCTGGGTTGGGAAGATCCCATGGAGAAGGGAAAGGCTACCTATTCCAGTATTCTGGCCTGGAGAATTCCATGGACTGTGTAGTCCATGGGGTCGGAAAGCGTCGGACACGACCGAGCGGCTTTCCCTTCCCTTCCTGGGTCATTCCGGGCGCTGTGGCGGTGCGGTGGGGCGGTCCCTGGACTGCATCTTGTTCTCTCAGTGCACATCCTGCAACAGTCTGTCACTCAGCTGCCCTTCTGTCTATTCATTCAGGCTTGCTTTCCACTCCTAACCACTCACATGCTAAGCACATCAACTGTTCTCTCTTAGGCAACAGAACTGACTCGGGGTAATTACCACCCATTTAATTTGGAATTCTTGGACTGATAATCCAAAGGGGAATGGTATCAGTATCAGCTGGAAAAATCCACCCTCCCACCCCTGCAAAGTTTAAACACGTGTCTGCAGCCCCTTCCCTGTGAATTTTCCCTCACCCTGCTCACAGCGAGGCGGGGAAGGCAATGGCACCCCACCCCAGTACTCTTGCCTGGAAAATCCAATGGACGGAGGAGCCTGGTGGGCTGCAGTCCATGGGGTCGCTAACAGTCAGACAGACTGAGCGACTTCACTTTCACTTTTCTCTTTCATGCATTGGAGAAGGAAATGGCAACCCACTCCAGTATTCTTGCCTGGAGAATCCCAGGGATGGGGGAGCCTGGTGGGCTGCCGTCTATGGGGTCACACAGAGTTGGACACGACTGAAGTGACTTAGCAGCACCAGCAGCTCACAGCGAGGAGCTGAGGAGGGGTGAGGGAAACCTGGGTATGTTTTTAGGAAATGGTTTCAGTGATTCAAAGTGTTCATTACTTCAGTAAGTTCCAACTGTACACGCGACACTGTAGTCATGGGAAGTAAAGTGGTGGGAAAAACAAAACCAAACCCGGGTTTCCTGGAGCCCACAGACTGATGGGGTTCGGTCGGGGGCAAGCAGACCTGAAACCAGTACCAGATGCCAAAGCACAGCTGAGGCGAGCACGGGGGGGGCGAGACGCTCCTGTTTCACGAGCACTCCTGCTGAGGACTTGTCCTGTTCTGGCAGGACAGCTGAACCGAAAGTGAAGCCTTGTTCAGAGGAGCAGCGTGTTGTCAGCACGGAGGGGAGCGAAGCTGCTGAGATCACTTCGGTAGCAGCGGTTTAGCTGCTCCAGTTGTGTCCGACTCTTGCCACCCCACTGACTAGCCTGCCAGGCTCCTCTGTCCATTGCATTCTCTAGCAAGACTACCGGAGTGGGTTGCCAATTCCTTCTCCAGAGACCACCTTAACCCAGCCGAATTGAGGTCGTGCAAGTAGCTAAGAGGAGACCTCAAATACGCATGTGTTAGGAACGCCCTGCTTATTTAACTTCTATGCAGAGCACATCATGAGACACGCTGGGCTGGAAGAAGCACAAGCTGGAATCAAGACTGCCGGGAGAAATATCAATAACCTCAGATATGCAGATGACACCACCCTTATGGCAGAAAGTGAAGAGGAACTAAAAAGCCTCTTNCTGCTTATTTAACTTGTATACAGAGTACATCATGAGAAATGCTGGACTGGAAGAAACACAAGCTGGAATCAAGATTGCCAAGAGAAATATTAATAACCTCAGATATGCAGATGACACCACCCTTATGGCAGAAAGTGAAGAGGAACTAGAAAGCCTCTTGATGAAAGTGAAAGAGGAGAGTGGAAAAGTTGGCTTAAAACTCAACATTCAGAAAACTTAGATCATGGCATCCAGTCCCATCACTTCATGGCAAATAGATGGGGAAACAGTGGAAACAGTGTCAGACTTTATTTTTCTGGGCTCCCAAATCACTGTATATGGTGACTGCAGCCATGAAATTAAAAGGTGATTACTCCTTGGAAGAGAAGTTATGACCAACCTAGATAGCATATTCAAAAGCAGAGACATTACTTTGCCAACAAAGGTCCGTCTAATCAAGGCTATGGTTTTTTCAGTGGTCATGTATGGATGTGAGAGTTACACTATAAAGAAAGAAAGCTGAGCACTGAAGAATTGATGCTTTTGAAATGTGTTGGAGAAGACTCTTGAGACCCCCTTGGACAGCAAGGAGATCCAATCAGTCCATCCTAAAGGAAATCAGTGCTGAGTATTCATTGGGAGGACTGATGTTGAAGCTGAAACTCCAATACTTTTGCCACCTGATGTGAAGAAGTGACTCATTGGAAAAGACCCTGATGCTGGGAAAGGTTGAAGGCAGAAGGAGAAGGGGATGACAGAGGATGAGGTCATGGGATGGCATCACCAACTCAGTGGACATGAGTTTGAGTAAACTCTGGAGTTGGTGATGGACAGGGAGGCCTGGTGTGCTGCTGTCCATGGGACTGCAGAGAGCTGGACACTACTGACTGACTGAACATTTGCATGAGTATAAAGTAGTGGTTTGTCAAGTTGCTTCTGAGTCTTGGGCGGAATGGACTTGAAGAGAGTCTTTGGTAAATATATAGTTCATTAATATAGCTTAAGACAAACATTTCCATAAGGAAAATGCATTGGTCAGGTCCAGGTTTGAGAATAATTACGTTCAGGTAGAGCCAGGTATTGTCATGGCAACACAGAAGTTTAAAAGAAACCTGTTTTTAAATTTGTATAGAAAAAGGAAAAATCTAGGACTGGTAGTTTGTTTCCTCCTGCAGCTAAAGAGAGAGAGAAAAAAATGTCTGTCACTTGCAGCCAATTTCCTCCATTTGGAGACCCCTGGTCTTCCTGCCTGTTACCCTCTCATGTCTGGGCAGTAAGATCCACAGCACTGTATTGAAGAAATCTCTCAAATTCCTAGGTGGCTGACGGCTGGGGAGACACCCCAGGGTCCCTGCTCACCCAGAGGATCTAATCTGTTCTGCCTTAGTATTAAACCTTTAGGAACTTCACTGGTGGTCCAGTGGTTTAGAGACCAGGCTTCAAATGCAGGAGGCACAGGGTCAGTCCTTGATTAGGGAAGTGGGATCCCACATGCCATGTGAAGTGGCCAAATAAATAAATAAACCTTTATGCTTAAATGCATTTTTTTTTTTTAGAGCTTCCATTTTACTTTATTTTACTTTACAGTACTCTATTGGTTTTGGCATACATTGACATGAAGCTTCAATGCATTTTGATTAGACTTAGGTCACATTTTCTGCATCTCATGCAAGAAAGGGTCAGATGCAGGAGTCGGAGACCACACTCCCTTTTGTCCTCTAAGGAAGGTTTCTGTGATGTGAAGGAGACTGGAGATCACAGCAGATCTTTCATTGAGGTGTGTTATTTGAGGGGCAGCCATTCAGCAGCCTGGCCATGCACAGAAGTTTTGATCTAGCTTGAACTTTTCAAGGGAGGCTTGCTTGATTGGCCACTGCTCTCAGATCATAGGGCACGTGACAGTAAAACCAAGGTATTATTTATGACTAGAATTTAGTCTCACTTGGTTCTCGTTTTAAGACCATCACAGGAGGTTGCTTGAGGCAGAGATGACCTGTTAGATCTGATGGGTGGTCTGACGTTCATCCTCAATATTGTCTTTGGGCCAAAGGTACAGTATTTCTCTTCTAGCTGTGTGAGGGTGTTTCTCCATTGCCCTTTGTTTCTTGACCTTTCCTTTAATAGGGACCTTGCTAATCTCACTGCCCTCAGAGTCCTGTTTGTAATCTGTTAAGAAATCGGGGGGATCACAGCCAGTGCGAGATTCATCCTGAAACAACCTGATGGTCTAAACACCAGGGATGCCGCTTCAGTTTATGCTCCAGGACCAGGGACCGCGAAGGCTTATCCTACCGTGAGATGCCCGCTGACAGTGCCGTGAGGGCACCACATGCCAGGAAGCTTCCCTGAGGCCACCGTGCTGAAGGCGCCCCCATGCCTAGTAAGAACTGCACACGGAGGCTGTGCATTCCAGGAGCTCTGTGACTTGGTTGTCTTCTCATTGAAGTACATTTACTCTTGAATAAGTACATTTAGTTTTTGTCAATTAAATTTCATTTTTATTAGTAATTACATTTGACTTAATAAATCATTGCATCTAATAGTGGCCTTCCCAGAGGGCTAGAGAATCTGCCTGCTAAGCAGGAGACACGTGTTCAACCTCTGGGTTTGGAAGATCCCCTGGAGAAGGAAATGACAACCCACTCCAGTATTCTTGCCTGGAGGATCCCCTGGACAGAGGAGGCTGGCAGGCTACGGTCCGTGGGGCTGCAAAAGAGTAGGACCTGACTTAGGGACTACACAGCAACAGCAGTGTTTAATATTTCCAATAATAACGAACCCTTCCCAGCAGCCTGGTGTCCCCTGGGGGCCAAGCAGCTTGGGTCCATGTACTCAGTTCCCTGGACATCAGATGCTCCCTGTCCTGCCTGTCCAGCTGGCAGCCCCTGGCCAGCCTGCAGATGGGGTGTCTCTCTCCAACACATGCAGTCCTGCCGTCCGAGCTGCCTGCGTTGGCCAGGGCAGCTGGCCCTTCCCTGACGTGCTGTGACATTGTGGCCAAGGGTGTGCCCTGCATGGCCCTCTGTACTGCGTCCCTGCGTCCTAGCACGTGGTGGGGGCAGGCCCCAAGCTCACCGGAGTGAGTCTGTTGCAGGAAGGAGGACCCCTTCCAGGGCCCGAAACTGGGCTCTTGTCTAACACTCAGAAGTGAATTGTCTGAGGAGACACATGTGCTGACAAAGCAAGAGATTTTATTGGGAAAGGGCACCCGGGCAGAGAGCAGCAGGGTAAGGAAACCCAGGAGAACAGCTCTGCCATATGGTTTGCAGTCTCAGGTTTTATGGTGATGGGATTAGTTTCCAGGTTGTTCTTAGCCAGTCATTCTGACTCAGAGTCCTTCCTGGTGGTGCACGCCTTGCTCAGCCAAGATAGATGCCAGAGAGAAGGATCCTGGGAGGTGGTCGGACATGTGGTGTCTCCTTTTGACCTTTCCCGAACTCTTCCGGTTGGTGGTGGCTTATTAGTTCTGAGTTCCTTACCAGGACCTCCTGTCATAAAACACCTCATGCATATGGTTACTATGGTGCCTGGCCAGGGCGGGAGGTTTCAGTCAGAGTGCTTCTCCTAACAAGCCCTGCTGGGCTTGTGCCAACTGTGCGCCTAGGGCTGATGTCCATGGGCTGGTCTGCACAGGCTGGCAGGCTGGGTGCATCCTTCCCTGTGCCATGGATGGAGTCCTGTTCCCCCCAGAGCTTCCCACGTGGGAGCCTGACTCCCAACGGGCTGGTCTTAGGAAGCGTGGGTGGGTGCTGGGGGTGAGCTCTCCTTCTGGTCTGGTACTCCTGTGAGCAGAGTCAGAGAGGGCCCCCCTCATGTGGGGACACAGCAGAGGTGGCTGTGCAGGCTGGGAACACTGCCCCTAGCCCTGCCAGAAGCTGACCTGCGGACCCCCAGCCTCCAGACTGTGACCGTAATGTCTGGGAGTTGTTTAAGCTCCCAGCCCGGGGAATTGTGACAGCAGCTTAGGCTGACAAGATGGTTTCCAGGCGACGTCTGTCTCGAACATGGCCTTTCCATCAGCTCACAGCAGGGCCACTGGGAGGCCAGCTGTGGGGGTGGCAGTGCTCGGGTAATCCTCAGCGCAGATACTGCCGTGGGGTTGTTTGTACTTGGTGTTTATGGGCCTGTGACTCCAGTGCAGGGGCCTTAGACCCAACTTTTGAACTGGTTCTGGATGTTGCTCATTTTGAGACACTTTGTTTATCACTCAGTCAGGCCCAACTCTTTGTCTTCCCATTGACTGTAGCCTGCCAGTCTGCTCTGTCCATGGGATTCTTCAGGCAAGAATACTAGAGTGGGTAGCCTTTCCCTTCTCCAAGGGATCTTCCTGACCCAGGGATCGAACCCAGGTCTCGTGCACGGGCAGTTGGGTTCTTTACCGTCTGAACTACCAGGGAAGGCTTTACGATAATTCAAAAGCTCTCTTACAGAAGAGGTGTATAATTTATTTGTTCACACTGAAACTCTTGGATTCTGAGTTTTTCTTTTAAAACTTTCTTGCAAAATTATTTGTTAAAATTATTAAATTTTAAAAAACCTTAAAATTTGTTAAAATAATAAAAATTAAAAAAGAAAAATTTCCAGGTTATTCCCATCTGTGAGCTCATCCAGCCCCTGTTTCACTGGTCTCCACTGGCAGCCAGCCTAGGTTTTAAGACAGCGAAAGAGGCTCACCCAGTCTTTGAATTGATCTATCCTTTGCACAGTCACCCCCTACCCTGCCCACCATCTGCAGTTCTAATGGCTGACTTCTTCTGCTTACTTCTGTTGGGTCTCACTGTGTGTATTTATACATAATCAAATATATTGAGATAAAGGTAGTGAAATTTAGGTGATGAGTGTTAGTAGTTTGCTAGGGTTGTGGTAACAAAGTTTCACAGACTGAGTGCCTTAAAGGGAAAGTTGTCTCTTAGTTCTGGATGCTAGAAACCCAAGATCAAGGTGCCAGTCAGCAGGACCATTGTCCCTCCAGGAAGGGGTCCTTCAGGACTTCAGTGTATGAATTTGGGGGATACAGTTCCATACATAACTGTGATTGGCATGAAGACAGTCTGCTTATGGAGGCTTAGAACCAGTCGGGTCCTGGGAGATTATTGGGTGCAACCTTAGTACTTTGCACATGAGCTCAGTGGGCAGTAAGGACCTTATTATATTCAAAATTAAATCAAGTGGTTTATCATTGTTTAGTTATTCAGTCATGCCTGGCTTTTTGTGACCCCATGGACTGTAGCCCGCCAGGCTCCTCTGTCCATGAGATTTCCCAGGCAAGAATTCTGGAGTGGATTGCCATGTCCTCCTCCAAGGGATCTTCCCAACCCAGGGATAGAACCCATGTCTCTTATATCTTCTGCATTGGCAGGTGGGTCCTTTACCTTCTGAGCCACCAGGGAACTCCTTAATCAGGTAAACCGTCCTTCAGATGCTCCAAAATAATGAAAGCGCCCTGCTGGTTGCCCAGGTCTCTTCTCCAGCCCCAGCGGGCCTTCTCTTTCTCTGACTGCCCACCCTCCTGGTTCCAGCCCACCTCCACTGCCCCCAGGAAGCATTTGCCAGCTATTCTCCCCACCCAACCCTGCACCACCAGCCTGTAGTAACTAGGTCCATTCTGTCTCCTGATTTTTAGTCACTGAAATTTTCAGTGTACACACCACCTTATGTTTTAATAATGTTGTGCATGTTTAGGCTCTGTGCATTTGTCCGTGGAAAAGTTTCTGGTTCTGTTATTAAAAGGAACTCGGATACTTAGGCACATGAAATTTTTCTGAAATATAGTTTTTTTTTTTTTAGCTGTATCGAGTAGCATGTGGGATCTTAGTTCCTGGACCAGGGATCAAACCCAGGCCCCCTACATTGGAAGCACAGGATCCCAACCACTGGACAGCCAGGGAATTCCTGTGAAATACAAGTGTTAGTCACTTGGATTTTGAAGAGTGGATGTGTGCGGCCGGGCCGTGGAGTGGATGGTAATGAGTGTCTGGCCCTCCGTTCCTCACCCATACGTGAAATGTGCTGCTCATTTGCACTCTGACAATGGCAGGTCTTTTTTTGGGACTGTATGTGCAATCACATATTTTGGAACTTTAGGGAGTCCCCAGGGGCACAGACTCTGTTGGTCTTATCTCTGTAACAAGGCTGTGTGCTCCTCAAAAGCATAAGCGTTCTTTTTCCTGCTTGGTGATGACTTCCTGCTGGGGCAGGGCTGTGCTTGGGGACTTGTCACTGTAGTTAGGGAAGCCAGAGGTCGTCTTAATGTAAATTAGGTCAATGGAGGAGAAGGTGTTGTCTCACTGGACTAGACCCAGCCAGTATTTTGAGAGTAATTGTATTTACCATGATTATCCTATGGGGTTTGCCATTTGAATTTTGAATACAATGTGAAATATACTTTTAAATATTGTAAAAATTACAGCCACATTAATCTTTCCGAAAGTTAAAGGTAAATTTTGTTATTTCTCTACAATGAATGAAAACGCACATCTTTAATTAAATGAGACACAGAAGTATGCAGTATAAAATTACTGACAGGCCTTACCCAGGAAGACAAAATAGATTAAATATCTTAATGGGAAAATCAATGTTTAAATATATTACTTCCCCCACTATGACTTAGAATGGCCTAGTGTTAATGCTTTATATGAAATGTGCAGAATTGTCTTGATTAATTGTCTTAATACCTACATGTATTATCTTGTGTTCTTACAGTTAATTGAATGAACAAATTTAAAAACATTATTCATGAAACTCCAGGCCATAGTATGATTCAATAATGCTGCATTCATAATTCCTGCTAAATATGAGATATATTTGGATTTTTGACTCAATCAAAAATGTACTGTAATCTGGCTTCAAGCTTTTGAAGAAACCATGAGGCAAGCCTGCCACCTGCTGGCCGTGACTTGTTACTTCAGTCTACGTTTCAAATAATCTGGGCATTTTTCATGACAGCAAAAGAATATAATACAACTTGAAGCAATCCCACATGTGGACTTTTGAAATTTCCCAAGCTGTCATGAACTACTGAAGCTTGAACATCCCCACACTTTTCACGCCCACAAGCCTTCCATGTTTATTCTTCCTTCTTGATGACCACTGATGAAAAATCTAGGGCTGTATTTCTGAGCCTTTGAGACAGAGTCCAGGTACAACTCAGACTTCTTTCTCATGAGCAGTTATGTGCCAAGAACCTAAGTGTAAGTGCTCCCAACCCTCCTTCAGGATTGCACTCCTCTGCCTCTCCTTTCCTGACCACACCGCACACACACTGGTGGAATCCCCATGTCCCCGTCATGGAGGACCCCAGTGGGGCCGCATCGCCCCAGAGCCACCTGGGAAACCCCCGTTCCATTAACAGGAGGCCCTTTCGGCTCTGTTTTGAAAAATCTGGACGCCAGCCTTTCCTAACCGCCTGGCTGTCCTCTCCTGGGTCTCAGTCACTGTGCTCCCAAGTCTGAGTTGGTGCAGTAGCCCTTCGACAGGCCTCCCTACCTCTCCTGTTCCCCTCGATTCAGCAGCCAGAGCCGCCAGCTCAAGCTGGAGGCCTCTTTTTCATGGTCAAAATCCCACCATGGTCCCCCCGCTTGCAGGGTAAAAGCCAGAGTCCCCCCCGGGGCCACAAGATGGTCTGGCCACCCCACCCTCCTCTCCCAGTGGGTCCCCCTTGTTTGCTCTGTTGCAGTCACCCTGGTCTTTTGGCTGTCCCCTGAATGAAAAGGCTCAAATCTGAGGTCTTACTGCTCCACTAGATACCCATTTGGGCCCAGTCTAACGTCCTGAATTCACCCTGCACCACACTCCTTGCCTGCATCTCAGCCCTCTCCACCAGGCAGCACCCACATGGCCCTTTGTCCCGTCTAAGACGCTATATGATATACTTGTGTATTGTGCTTATTACTTATGGTCAGCCTCCCATGGGAGAAAGTAAGCTGCATGATAACAAGGATCTTCATTCACTGATGGGTCACAAACACTTAGAACTATGCCCACAAATATAGGCATTCAGAAAAAAAAAAAAAAGTGAAGTCGCTCAGTTGTGTCCCACTCTTTGCGACCCCATGGACACCAGACTCCTCTGTCCAGGGGATTTTCTAGGCAAGAGTACTGGAGTGGGTTGCCGTTCCCTTACCCAGGGAACTTCTCGACCCAGGGATCGAACCCAGGTCTCCCACATTGTAGACAGACGCTTTCCGTCTGAGCCACCACTTGATCTTAGCCAAAAGGTGTGGATACATCCCTTTGTTAAGCAAAAAAAAAAAAAAAAAAAAAAAAGAAAACAATCAAAAACAACAACAAAATATCAGGGTTATATTGTAAAACAAACTGCTTTATGAAAACTCTTTTGCATAGTATTTCTTGAATATTTTCCCGTGTCAATAGACATGCACCTCATTTTTTCCAACTACATAGAATGCCACTGTATGGTAATTCACTTTGTGTTCGTCGCTCGGTCATGTGTGACTTTTTGTGGCCCCATGGACAGTAGACTGCCAGGCTCCTCCATCCATGGGGTTCTCCAGGCAAGAACACTGGTGTGGGTTGCCATTCCCTTCTCCAGGGGGATCTTCCATACCCAGGGATCGAACCCAGGTTTCCTGCATTGCAGGTAGATTCTTTACCATGTGCGCCACCATTAGTTTACTGTTTAATTATTTAATTTGTTTCAATGGTAACCTTTTAAAACTAGCTTTGTTGAGATGTAATTCACACAACACAAGCTTCCCCATTTAAAGTGGACTTCCCTGGCGGTCCAGTGGTTCGCATCCCAAACAAAGTGCAGAATCCAATGGCAGCAGGCACGTGCTGAAGGCCTGCCACCGGACCAGGTGCTGAGGATGAGCCCTGAGCATGCAGCCCGGAGGAGGGTGGCTTGGCTCCTGTCGTCAGGGTCTGAGAGGAGAACACTGATCACCAATAGCAGGGAGAATCACTGACCGTGGGAAGAGCTGCAGAGAAACGTGGTGCTGCTGGATGGAGGCCCTGGCGCAGGGTGATGGCGATCTGGGCCTCCCCTCCACGAGCACGGGGCCGCAGGACCGGTGTCCCCAGCCTGAGCGGGGATGGGCGGTGGGACGGGGGCGCTGGAAGGAAGTTGTGGCTGGCCGCCTGGGCCGCTTCTTTCACAAGGTGCTGTGAGGAGGGTAGCTTCCCCATTTAAAGTGGACTTTCCTGGCGGTCCAGTGGTTCGCGTCCCAAACAAAGTGCAGAATCCAATGGCAGCAGGCACGTGCTGAAGGCCTGCCCCCGGACCAGGTGCTGAGGATGAGCCCTGAGCATGCAGCCCGGAGGAGGGTGGCTCCTGTCGTCAGGGCCTGAGAGGAGAACACTGATCACCAATAGCAGGGAGAATCACTGACCGTGGGAAGAGCTGCAGAGAAACGTGGTGCTGCTGGATGGAGGCCCTGTCCTGGCCAGCGCAGGGTGATGGCGATCTGGGCCTCCCCTCCACGAGCACGGGGCCGCAGGACCGGCGTCCCCAGCCTGAGCGGGGATGGGCGGTGGGACGGGGCGCTGGAAGGAAGTTGTGGCTGGCTGCCTGGGCCGCTTCTTTCACAAGGTGCTGTGAGGAGGGGCCTTCAGCGGTCTCCGCCCGTGAAGTCGGAGCTCCAGGTGCTCCGACGACATACGCACTGCCTTCCTACCTTCGTTCTTCCTCTGCTTTCTGAAAATTTTAAGAGTTGCTGGAAGGGTATCTAGGGAATCTTTGGTCTCCCTGTGGCTTCGTTGCCTCCTTCCTGGGACTGTTCAAAGGGGGCTCAAGGCACCTGGGGAGAAGCCCCAAGGCAGGTCTTTGCAGGTGGAGGCTGTCCCAGGGGCAGCATACAACCTGGGCTCTCAGTGTTCCTGAATTGTAGCCAGACTTGTTTTTATTTTCTCCTGGTTTCTTCTTGAATGTAAAATCACTAAGAGCCCCGTGAGGTTCTCATCTGAAGTGCTTTTTCAATGCCTCTAATAAACATATGACTGTAGTGTCTGGGCAATCCAGCTCGTAAATACTCAGTGTTACTGGAGTTATGACTGTATGACAAGTTAGTACTTTCAGTGTCAGTGATAAATTTCAAGCTTTAAAAAGGACATGAAACAGTTATGAGAAGTATGAAATAAAGAGATAATAATAATTAAAAAAAACCCCATGAAAGCAGGAATACAAAAGAAAAGCAAATGCGCCAAACCAAGCTAGTAAGTGAGAAAATGAGTTACGTCTTCAAAGCAGATGAGAGCAGGAACTGTGCAATACTTGTTTCAACCTCAATTCATTGTTGCTCAGTCATGTCTGACTCTTTGTGACCTCACACACCAGGCTTCCCTGTCCTTCACTGTCTCCTGGAGTTTGCTCAAACTCATGTCCATTGAGTCAGTGATGCCACCCAGCCATCTCCTCCTCTGCCGTCCCCTTCTCCTGCCTTCCATCTTTCCCAGCATCAGGGTCTTTTCCAATGAGTCAACTCTTCAAATCAGGTGGCCAAAGTATTGGACCTTCAGCTTCAGCATCAGTCCTTCCAATGAATATTTAGGGTTAATTTCCTTTAGGATGGACTGGTTTGGTCTCCTTAAGTAGCCTTTTTAAAATTCATTTGTATTGAAAAGTCGTTTTGCTTCTTTTCCTCAAGTATCTGCCCTTTATGCAGATTTCGCTTTAGATGCTGCGTTGTCAGAGTTTGTCCTGAGCCCCTAGCTGAGACGGAACATCCCATCTGCAGGCTCCTCGGGCCTCCCCTGGTGCTTCTCCTGCCGCGCGGTCACCCACTTTCTGGGTCAGAACGGCCTTCGAAAGCCAAGCCGGTTCCGCCGTTCTCCTGCTTAGAACCCTGCAGTGGCTCCCACGTTCCTGGGCTAATTCCAGA
Source organism: Oreotragus oreotragus (assembly GCA_006410675.1). Lineage (NCBI taxonomy): Eukaryota > Metazoa > Chordata > Mammalia > Artiodactyla > Bovidae > Oreotragus > Oreotragus oreotragus. The sequence goes on from SJYX01024154.1 coordinate 315,409, forward strand.
TCTCACAGGGCCTGTAAGGCCTTCCCTGGCTGAACACCCCTTCACCTGCTCTCTCTCTCTCTTATCACTTTTCTTATGGGCTGAGTTGGGGTGGGGCATTTATATGTTGATGTTCTAACCTCCAGGACCTTAGGATGTGACTGTATTTGGTTGGAAAATCTCTAAAGAGGTGGTTAATTTAAACTGAGGTCATTAGGGTGGGTCCTGGTCCCTTAGGACACCTGTGACTGTGGTCGTTATAGGGAGAGGTGAGGACATGGTCATGCACAGAGGGATGACCACTCAAGCACAAAGGGAGAGGCAGCCGTCCAGCCATTAGCCACAGAGGGAGGCCTCAGAAGAAACGGCCCTGCTGGCCCTGGATCTCAGACTTCCGGTCTCCATTCCTGTTGCTGAAGCCAGCCATCTGCGGGGCTTTCCCCACCTCTGCCAACCCTGCAGCCTCTCAGAGCTCTTCACAGTTCCTTCTCAGGCCCCTGGGCTCCACAGCCACCATGCACGACGTGTGCAGTCTGCTCTCTGCCTTCTCTAGTCCCTATTACAGACGCACCCCAGCTTTACATCACCCTTTATCTTGAATTGTTTTCTTTGTTGTGCTTAGCAATGCAGAAAACACTAATAAATTTCTTTACTCTCCATCTTCCTCTGCCAACTCTTCCTTGCCCCAAATGTAAGGATCTCTCTGTTTTGTTCACTGCTTTAGGTTGAGTGCCTAGAGTAGTAGGTGTAAGGTGAGTGCAGAGAAAAAGAGAGTGAGCCGAGCAATCAGGCAAGAAAAGAGAATTTATTAGAGGAAAAATGAGAGGCTGACTGGCCCTTGAGAGGAATCTGTGTCCACCCTTTCTTACAGGGTCTTTTTTACACCCCGCCAATGAAAAATTCTCTGAAGGGATGGTTAATTTTTAGCCGGTAGCTGAGTCCTGCGGTCATGTAGCCAGAGGTCTGGAATCCAGTGGTCTCCTAGCCTTGAAAAGGTAAGTGCCAATGGGAAAACAGAATGTCCTTTGGGCAATTTGGTCAGTCTCAAGGGTCACTGTGGCTTTATTCTTTGTTTTTGAGGTCAACATAATGAGCCATTTCAACCATGGGCCCCCAAGTAGACCTATCAGTAGGCATTCAATAAATATTTACTGCTTGAATGAATAAAATGAGTAAGTGAAATGTTAAATTGGGAAGTGTTGAAGTAAGGTAACTCTAAAGGCACACCAGTCAGTGGGTATGTTTTGCCATCTGAGCCATCAAGGAAGCCCCAGGACATACATTTAAACATAATTTTCTCCTAGTTAGTATGGGGTTTCAGAAAAAGGAGTTAAGGTCCATGACTTCAGGAATCTTGATAAATACACATTACCAGTTAGAATGAGATATATTTAGTCAATATGTGATTTTCATGGAGATTAGATTCTCCAAAATTTTTAATGAAACCTACTTTTGTTAAAGTCAGTAATTGCTACCCACTGAAGTGTTCTTGCCTGAAGATCTAACTGGACTTCCCTGGTGGCTCAGATGGTAAAGAATCTGCCTGCAGTGCAGGAGATCTGGGTTCGATCCCTGGGTTGGGAAATCCCCTGGCTAAAGGCATGGCAACCCACTTCAGTATTCTTGCCTGGAGAATCCCATGGACAGGGGAGCCTGGCGAGCTACACTCCATTTGGAAAGGAACTTGAAGATACACCATGCTGTAGAAGTATTGTAGGAAAGCATAAAAAGTTTAAGGAAGTGTGGTGGGAGTGTGGAATTCCTTAAGTGGACAGGTCAATATTTGAATTTAAATGAGAAGAAAAGCATGCAGAGTGACAACTGTTGACTTCGGGTCAATTTGAATCAGTCCTGTTAATTCCCACCAGGCCCTAACAGCCCTGGCTCTTTAGGTGGTCGTGGACCAGGGTGGTGGCCCCGGGGCTGCCACGGAAGCTCTGGGCACCAACAGCAGGAAATCCACACAGACCACAGGTGCAAACATGCATTTGGTTTTCCTTGCGGTAGTGGTTACCCCACTCGAGTACTCTTGCCTGGAAAATCCCATGGACGGAGGAGCCTGGTAGGCTGCAGTCCATGGGGTCGCGAAGAGTCGGACACAACTGAGCGACTTCACTTTCGCTTTTTACTTTCCTACATTGGAGAAGGAAATGGCAACCCACTCCAGTGTTCTTGCCTGGAGAGTGCCAGGGACGGGGGAGCCTGGTGGGTTGCCGTCTCTGGGGTGGCACAGAGTCGGCCGTGACTGAAGCGACTTAGCAGCAGCAGCAGCAGCAGCAGCAGCAGCAGTGGTTACCCCATGTGCTGGCTCCATAGGTGCTTTGTACCACTGCCTTTCAGAAGTCTGTTTATTTGAGTGAGAGAAGTGTGATTGGCTTGCTAACCTGTGTCTCTTACATCTCCTGCATTGGCAGCTGGGTTCTTTACCGCTAGTATCACCTACAAATGCAGTGTACACACACACACACACACACACACACACACACACACGAATATTACTGAGCCATGAAAAAGAATGAAATAATGCCATTTTCAGCAACATTCATGGACCTACAGTTTATCATATGAAGCAAGTCAGATGATGAAAGAAAAATATATCACTTATACATGGAATCTAAAAAATAATACAAAGGAACATATTTACAAAGGAAATAGATATCACAGACATACAAAACAAACTTATGAGTACTAAAGGGAAAGAGGAGGGGAGAAATAAATTAGGAGTTTGGCATTAAAATATACACACTACTATATAGAAAATAGATAACCCACAAGAGCTTATAGCACAGGGAAATATACTGAACCTCTTGTAATGACCTATAATGGAAAATAATCTGAAACCTTGTTACATACAAAACAAACTTATGAGTACTAAAGGGAAAGAGGAGGGGAGAAATAAATTAGGAGTTTGGCATTAAAATATACACACTACTATATAGAAAATAGATAACCCACAAGAGCTTATAGCACAGGGAAATATACTGAACCTCTTGTAATGACCTATAATGGAAAATAATCCGAAACCTTGTGACCCCATGGACTGCAGCCTCCCAGGCTCCTCCCTCCATGGGATTTTCCAGGCAAGAGGACTGGAGTGGGGTGCCATTTCCTTCTCTAGGGGATCTTCCTGACTTAGAGATTGAATCTGGTCTCCCTCATTGCAGGTGGATGCTTTACCCTCTAAGCCACTTGTAGAAGGGGAAGCCCTGTAAAATATATACATAACTGAATTGCTTTGCTGTATATCTGAAACTAAGACAATGTTTAAAATAGACTATATTTCAATAAAAATGTAAAAATAACAATAATTGAGTGAGGGTCTCAGAAAAAACTTTTTACAACGGATAAGCAAACACTTTTCTTCGCAGTCAAATGTAAACTTTTTCACTAAATGAGAGTTATCCAGACTGCACTTACGGTAAACGTAAAAGGTCTTAGACTTAAAAGTCAGATGATATATGAAAGTGACAGTGTCAGTTGCTCGGCCTTTACTTGTATTAAACTTGTCTTAAGCTTGGGGTACGGATTGAAGTGAAGTGAAGTGAAGTCGCTCAGTCATGTCTGACTTTAACTTTTTCACTAAATGAGAGTTATCCAGACTGCACTTACGGTAAACGTAAAAGGTCTTAGACTTAAAAGTCAGATGATATATGAAAGTGACAGTGTCAGTTGCTCGGCCTTTACTTGTATTAAACTTGTCTTAAGCTTGGGGTACGGATTGAAGTGAAGTGAAGTGAAGTTGCTCAGTCATGTCTGACTTTTTGCGACCCCATGGACTGCAGCCTATCAAGCTCCTCCATCCATGGGATTTTCCAGGCAAGAGTGCTGGAGTGGATTGCCATTTCCTTCTCCAGGGGATCTTCCCAACCCAGGAATCGAACCCAGGTCTCCTGCACTGCAGGCAGACGCTTTACCGTCTGAGCCACCAGGGAAGCCTGGGGTACGGATTAGACTGTATAATTTGTTGCTGTTGTGCTCAGGTGTGTCCGACTCTTTGTGACTCCATGGACGGTAGCCCATCAGGCGCCTCTGCAGGAATACTGGAGTGGATTGCCATTCCCTTCTCCAGGGGATTTCCCCAATCCAGGGATCAAACCCGGATCTCCTGCATTGCAGGCAGATTGTTTACCGTCTGAGCCACCAAACATGAATGAAAGAAGTCAGTATTGGATTATGAAATATACAATACGGACCATCAGCATATTCCCTCACAGCCTGGCATTGTTCTCTGGACATGGGAAAATGTGTGTGCACATGAGCAATTTACATAGACACAAGTTTTATATTTATAGGCATTGAGTAATCTTATGCCTAAGGAGTTTAGGAAAATAATGAACAATCAGTATCCACTCGCTAAGAAAAGGCAATTATTTTAACTTAGTTTTAAAAATTATGACCAAATACATAAATAATAAAACGTTGCCATTTTAAGGTGAGGGATTCAGTGGTACTAACTACAGTCACAACATGTACCTCCATTGTTACTATTATTTTCCAAAATCTTTCATCACTACAAACAGACCCCTTGTACTCATTAAGCAAGAACCGCTCGTTTCCAACTCCCCCACCTCTCCCTGGTTCCCATAAACTCTAATCAACTCTTAGTCTCTATGAATTTGCCTATTTCAGATATTGCATATAAGTGGAATCACACAATGTCCTTTAGTGTCTGGCTTCTTTCATTTGCCATAATGTTTTCAAGGTTTATCCATGTTGTAGGAGGTATCAAAACTCCCTTCCTTTTTCTGGCTGAGTAATATTACATTGTGTGGATAGACCACATTTATTCATCCTCTGATGTACACTTGGGAAGCACCCATAATTTGGCTATTATACTGCTGCTATGAACATTTACATTTCTGTTTGACCCCCAGTTTTTCAGTGTTTTTTGGTATGTACTAGGAGTAAAATTTTGAGGCACTGATAAACTGTTTTTTACAGCAATGTACCATTTCACCAGCAATTTCTATTACTTGCTATGTTCCATTAAAAAAATAGACATCCTGTTTGGTGTGAAGTAGTATCTCATTGTGGTTTTGACTTTCATTCCTCTAATGACTAGTGATGTTGAGCATATTTTCATGTACTTATTGGCCCCTTATATATCTTCCTTGGAGAAATGTCTGTTCAAGTCCTGTGTCTATTTTTAAATTAATTTCTTTGTCTTTTGTTATTCAGTTGTAGGAGGTCTTTATGGACTCTGGATATTGAACTCTTATCATATATATGATTTGCGGGTGTTTTCTCCTACCTTCTAGGGTGTCTTTGCACTGTTTTCACAATGTCCTTTGATTTTAACTTTTGATGAAGCCCAGTTCATCTATATTTATGTTGTTGTTGCTTGTATTTTTGTTGTTATGGCTTAGTGCCAAATCCAAAGTCAAGAAGATTTGCCATTATGTTTTCTTCTAAATATTTATCATTTTAGCTCTTATATTTAAGTGTTTGATCCATTTTGAGTTACATTTTTGTACAGGGTGAGGTAAAGGTCTGATTTCTTTCTTTTGTACATGGAAATCCAGTTATTCCTGCACAATTCTTGGAAGAGATTATTTTTTTTCCTGTTGAGTGGTACCCGTGTCAAAATCAATTGGCCACACTGTATGGTTTATTTCTGGATTCTCAGTTCTATTTCATTGGAATATCTGTCTATACTTATGCCAGTACCACCTGATTTTGATTAGTGTAGCTTTGCAGTTGATTTGAAACTGGGAACTGTGAGTCCACTGACTTTCCTCTTTTTCAGGGATGTTTTGGTTATTTAGACATCGTCCAGTCCCAAATGAATTTGAAGATTGGCTTTTCTATTTTGCAAAAAAAAGCCATTGGAATTTTGATAGGGACTGTGTGGAATGTGTGTTTCACTTTCGTAGTATTGACATCTGAACAATATTAAATCTTCCAATCCAGGAGAAGGTGATGGCTTTCTTTTTATGGGAGTTTTCTCTAATCTTGTTTTATGGTTTTTAATGTGGAAGTCTTACACCTATTTTCTTAGATTTATTTACAGATATTTTATTCTTTTGGGTGCTATTATAAATGGAATTGTTTTCTTAATTTCCTTTTCAGATTGTTCATTAGAAAAGCAATGTTTAGAAATAATTTTACCTCTACTTAGGAGTGTTAAGGAAATATGCCTTTTATCAAGACAAGCTAATTGCTTTATACATATTCAGTTTTACAAAGACAATATTAAATTAGAAAAAAGATAATCCATGAAATTAAGATCAGTAAAGCATAAGAATCACGTCATTAAGTCACCTAGTCTTGGAGAAGGCGATGGCACCCCACTCCAGTACCCTTGCCTGGAGAATCCCATGGATGGAGGAGCCTGGTGGGCTGCAGTCCATGGGGTTGCTAAAAGTTGGACACAACTGAGCGACTTCACTTTCACTTTTCACTGTCATGCATTGGAGAAGGAAATGGCAACCCACTCCAGTGTTCTTGCCTGGAGAATCCCAGGGACGGGGGAGCCTGGTGGGCTGCCGTCTATGGGGTCGCACAGAGTCAGACACGACTGAGGTGACTTAGCAGCAGTAGCAGCAGTCTAAGCTGGAATTACTTTGTTAGCATCTGTGTGAGGTGGCTGTGCGTTACTTTGAGCGCCTGCAGTGATGGGCCTGCTCTCCTCCTCAGAGAGCAGGTAAGGCTGTGCTTGGAAAGTTACACTGACATGAAATTGCTTCCCTGTAGTGTTCACCCTTTGGTTCCAGTTCTGTCAACCTAAGGACGTGCACAGAAATCTATCTCCTCTGTGACACGGCTAACTTTAATGCAGGTGAGGACAATTGTCATGTCTCTATGCAGTCTTCTCTTTCTGGGAAATAGAGTAGTTCCTAAAGCCATTCATCATGTGTTTCCAATTCGTTGTTCACGCTGATTGCTTCTCTCTGACTGTGCTCCAGTCTGTGTTTATATTGACCCAAAAGCACTGTGCCCCAGACAGTGCTGTGTTCTGGCCAAGGCCCAGCAGAGCAGGTGATCCGCCTCCTTATTCTGGATATTAGGGTCCGTTAGTGAACACTGGGGACTTCCCTGGTGGCTCAGACGGTTAAGCGTCTGTCTACAATGCGGGAGACCTGGGTTCGATCCCTGGGTCGGGAAGATCCTCTGGAGAAGGAAATGGCAATCCACTCCGGTACTATTGCCTGGAAAATCCCATGGACAGAGGAGCCTGATGGGTTACAGTCCATGGGGTCGCAAAGAGTCGGACACGACTGAGCGACCTCACTTCACTAGTGAACACTGGATATGACAGCCCTAGACTTCACATATTAGTTTCCAGTCATACTGACATACGCTTATACTTTGACTTGTGGGAATACAGATGGTAATAAGAAACATCTTCATCAACTGTCATATTTCGAGTGAAATAATAAGAAATCTGGACCTGATTTTGTACAATCCAAGTTTAGCACCTCTACACTTAGACTGTCAAAGACGTATATAGAGGGTATACACATTTGACATATGTTGCATATGTTAAAGATTCTGTTACAGAAGAAATATGCTATTTTATTTTTCAGTGGACAGATAATTCTAAAGTTGTGGTATTTTCTCCTTATTTATTATAAGAGCAAGAGAGTAGCCTTTGGTAGGAATGTGTACTCGCAGCAGGAATTATTCCTGAATAAGGTTCATTTACGAGGATTTTATCTCCAGGATTAACGATCATTTCAAACACCTGACAAAAGGAGCACAGCCTCCTCTTGGAGAGTAGGATCTCCAGTCGTAGAGACCCCCACGACATTTTTTTTTATTTTTATTTTGAGCTCACTAGTATTCTAGAATAGGCATTGGCAAGTTTTCTGTAAATATGACATGGGGCGTGTTCTGTGGCCCTCGTGTCTGTGTGCCACTACTCCTCTCTGTCTCTGTGAGAACGCAGCCATGGACAACGTGTAAGCCGATGGTGTGGCTGAGTTCCAGTAAAGCGCTACTTACAGGATCAGACAGGGGCTGGTTTTGCTCTCAAGCCATAGTTTGCCAACCTGTGTTCTAGGCTGAGAAACAAAACATAACTGACTTGGCTCCTAAAATTCATGTCTTCTTTATTTGTAAACATTTTACTAGAAACCACATCTGTGTAAACGATGGGGATAAAGTGATGAGAACACTGGTATAGTTTTTACCCTTATGGGAGTGCTGGTCCACCATGATGACTAAATCTGCAGAAGTCCCAGAAAATGGGCTTCCCAGGTGGCACTGGTGGTGCAGGACCCACCTGCCAATGCAGGAGACACAGGAGATGCTGGTTTGATACCTGGGTGGGGAAGAGCCCCTGGTGGAGGGCATTGGCAACCCATGCCCGAGAATACTCCAGTATTCTTGCCTGGAGAATTCCACAGACAGAGGAGCCTGGCAGGCTACGTCTATGGGTTGGCAAAGAGCTGGACACAGTTGAAGCAACTTAGCACGCAGAGAACCGTCCTTTCCTACCCTGGGATGTTTCATCGTCCCCAGGCCAAGAGTCTCCTCTGTATCATTTTAACAGCCCAGAGCTCTTGATAAACAGCACGGCCGTTATCCATTGAGACAGAAGATCAGACTTTAGTTTCCTGATATGGTCTCAGATGTTCCGTTTACTATTCCTCATGAGCTTTTGGCATTTTAAGACAAAAACAGTGTCCTTCTCTGAAAAGTTTCTAACTGAGTCAGGATTTACGGCCCACCTTTGTTGTTGTCTAGTCACTAAGTCGTATTTGACTCTTTTGTGCCTCCGCGGACTGTAGCCTGCCAGGCTCGTCTGTCCAGGGGATTTTCTAGGCAAGGTTGCCATTTCCTCCTCCAGGGGATCGTCTCTAGCCAAGGAGCAAACCTGCATCTCTTTAACTGGCAGGCAGATTCTTTACCACTGGGCCACGTGGGAAGCACGCAGCCCCTTTAGGGACCAAACAAGTCACTAGGGTGTTATCCAGGTGTCAGATGAAAAACCTCATCACAAACATTTCCCATGTTGATGAGGGACATGAGGAAGCCCAGTATCCTAAATGAGGAGGGAGGGCTGTTTATTATCTGAGACATGGGCATCTAAAATAATGTCTATCCTGGAGAACAAAGTGGAGGAAAGATTAAACCAGATTCCCAGGAGATCTTGGTAACAGTATGGTGACAAGCCAATGAGTTACCAATGTATTTGGCCTCCTATACTGTCTTTCTTCTTTGATATGACCAGTGTTGAGATAGACAAAGAAGAAACTTTCTTGTGCATCTTTCTGGGGGAAAAAAAAGGCTCGCAGTATACCTTCCTAAGAAAAGAATTTCACTGAAAAGAACTTCCTCTCCTACTATTCTGGGGCATCACAAATGTTTGTTTTCAAGAAAAAGACTCAAACCGCAGCTAATCCTTTTATTTTTTCTCATTAAATCCAAAAAGAGGGGGAAAAATGTAAAGTCTTATTACTTTATTATTCAATAATAATTTAACTAAAATTCATTGAAACTGACCAGATTATGTCTTTCACATTTACATAAAAAAAGAGTAAGAAAGCGACTCTTGTTTGATATAAACAAGAGTCAGACTTTAATCTAGAGGTAAAGACTGAATTAGGTCTTATCCAGGACTAATCATTCCTGAAATAGAAAAGAAAAAGATACATGAAACTGAGACCTGTATAAGCAGGCTCTTTATCAGGGGGACCCCCAGTGGTGGTCACCTCTGTGGACTGCCTGAGACCCAGGAGAGAGGCAGGAAGAGAGAGAGACAAACAGCAAGAATGAAAGAGAGACAGGGAAGACGCTAACCCAGAGGAGAGGTCAGCCACAGACCAGACGTACCCTTACATCTGGAGAAGCACAGCCGAGCGGGAGACGGGGTGCAAGAGGCAGCTGGTACAGACGATGGCAGCAGCAGACACACAAAGGGATGAGGCCTCAGCTCAGGAGGGTCAGGACACACCCTCGAGGAATTAAAAAGTCACACGGATGTAACCTTGGCCTAACTCAACGTGGCCTGAACCTCTGAGCCACACGAAACTGATTCGTGCTCACTAAGCTGCAGGGAATCTTGTCCGAAGGACTCAGAGCTCTGGGCTCTCTGTTTAAGAGAAATCAGGTTGGTGAATGTCTTCAAGTTCTACTAAAGATTCTAGTGAAGACTTGGTATCCCACAAAACACGCTGCTCTGTGGTTAAGGGAGAGACGGCTGGATGGGTGCACGTGTCAGATTCTTGCCTTGGGTGCCCTTCCCCTCCAGTCTTACCTTACAGAGACCTTCTTGGCTGCCACATGTGACACATATGTCCATCTGTCCTTGGCTGGGTGCATAATGGATGGTGGGTGGATTATGCAATTTTACTTGTAACTGTTTTAGCCAGGATANCTTACAGAGACCTTCTTGGCTGCCACATGTGACACATATGTCCATCTGTCCTTGGCTGGGTGCATAATGGATGGTGGGTGGATTATGCAATTTTACTTGTAACTGTTTTAGCCAGGATGACAGTTCTGGGAGTCTAAAGCATAAATGCATTTTGAAATTGACAGTAGTAAAAATCATAATAGTAGTGGACAGCAACCATATGGTAGCTTCATGGTGGTGCTGGTTTTCTTGCTAAGCTGTGTCTGACTCTTGCGACTCCATGGACTATAGCCTGTCAGGCCCGTCCGTCCATGGGATTTCACAGGTGAGAATACCGGAGTGGGTTCCCATTTCCTTCTTCAGGTGGCTTCTTACCAGGGACTTTATACATTCAGTTTAAACATCCTTAAATGCTTTTTGCTGATATTAATATAGTACTTAAAGTATAAGGCAACAAAGGTAAAGATTAAGAAAATCCACATAAAGTTCATCAGCTGGTGGTTTAATGAGCTGAGACTTGAATCTACTGCTCTCTGACTGCAAAGCCTGTACTTTTTCTTTTACATTAGAGAGTTCACTGTGTATATGATTTTTTTGTTTTGCTTAGGGAGATTTTTATAGGATACCTAGGAGTTTGAATTCAGAAAGTTGTTTGCATCACAGAAAGAAAAGCCTAGGTATTCATTATGTACAATACTATTGTTATGCCCCCAATGTGTATTAATNGCAAAGCCTGTACTTTTTCTTTTACATTAGAGAGTTCACTGTGTATATGATTTTTTTGTTTTGCTTAGGGAGATTTTTATAGGATACCTAGGAGTTTGAATTCAGAAAGTTGTTTGCATCACAGAAAGAAAAGCCTAGGTATTCATTATGTACAATACTATTGTTATGCCCCCAATGTGTATTAATCCTTCAATCACAGAGGAAACAGACTCTGATAAAGTATAATTAATAGACATTTTGTAAGTTACACTTCACTGGAAGAAGACCAGCTAAAGAAAGCCTTATAATATTTGTTCTGTTTCCTTTATGAAATTGAACACATCTGAACTGTGGGCAATGTGTTTCCATAGCTGCCTGTTAGAATAAGAATATAATTAATGAAAAATTTCCGAGGCCCTAAAGTGTTTTCTGGGTCATCTTATTCCTTCTCTCTTCTCCCCTGCTTCTTTTTATTTTTAAATTATTTTAAAAATATTTACTTTATTTTACTTTACGATACTGTATTGGTTTTGGCATACATTGACATGAATCTGCCACAGGTGTACATGAGCTCCCAAACATGAACCCCCCTCCCACCTCCCACCCCACATCATCTCTCCAGATCATCCCCGTGCACCAGCCCCAAGCATGCTGCATCCTGCATCGAACATAGACTGGCGATTCGTTTCTTACATGATAGTATACATGTTTCAATGCCATTCTCCCAAATCATCCCACCCTCTCCCTCTCCCTCAGAGTCTAAAAGTCCGCTCTACACATCTGTATCTCTTTTGCTGTCTCGCATCCCCTGCGTCTTCTCCTAGTTTATCTTCTTTCTGTCTTTCTTTCCAGTCTCAGCTCAAATGGTACGTCCTTTTGAAAACTCCTTCTCCAGGTGACTACTTTTAAGGTTGAAAAGCAGGCACTGAGGAGTGTTAAGCAGTCAGTATCATTCTTGCTGTTAATTTCTCTTGAACAACTCTTCCCCAAACCTTCCTAACTGTTGAATATACAATTAAAAAAGACATGGTCATTTATCAGCTGGCTGCAGAATACTGCTCATGAAAATGAACCAACGAAGTTAAATTATCTACTGATCAGATTGAGGGCAGGAGGAGAGTGGATGGCAGAGCATAAGGTGGCTGGATAGCATCACTGACTCAGGGGACATGAGTCTGAGCGAACTCTGGGAGGTAGTGAAGGAGAGGGAAGCCAGGTGTGCTGCAGTCCATGGGGTCGTAAAGAGTCGACATGACTTAGCAGCTGAACTACTAATCAGTATGCAGCACGCTGAGAATCCTGCAGCGCTCTCTTCATCATCTGTTCATTAAATTGGATGGGTTTTCCATTTTCTATGGTGATGACTGCAGTCTTGAAAGGGAACGCACTGGGGTTTGGTGCCCCAGTTGCCAAGCAGAGCATAGACTTCGGTGCCTTGGCCAGTTTCTCACCTTCAACAAAGGGAAGAGAGAGTAAGAAACATGTGTTTTGTAAACCGAGATGGTCAGTATGTTGCATTAAAGGCAATAAAACTTGACAGTGTAACGATGTCTAGTGATAGAATGCTCGTCTGAAAGAAACACGGATGACTTTGTCTGGACTGACCTCACTAGTGGAGGACCTGAGGAATCAACACGTGGCACTGAGAAGGCCGACTGATCACCCAGACAATGGGAACGCACTGGGGTTTGGTGCCCCAGTTGCCAAGCAGAGCATAGACTTCGGTGCCTTGGCCAGTTTCTCACCTTCAACAAAGGGAAGAGAGAGTAAGAAACATGTGTTTTGTAAACCGAGATGGTCAGTATGTTGCATTAAAGGCAATAAAACTTGACAGTGTAACGATGTCTAGTGATAGAATGCTCGTCTGAAAGAAACACGGATGACTTTGTCTGGACTGACCTCACTAGTGGAGGACCTGAGGAATCAACACGTGGCACTGAGAAGGCCGACTGATCACCCAGACAAAGCAGAGGCCACAGTGACAGAAAACCCTCCTCCACTCGGCCCCTCCCTGCCTGCCAGGCTCCCTGCACGCCCTTCTGTCCCATGTACCCGCCCTCCCCGCTCTGCACGCGCCTGCAGGCTGTGCTGAACCCTGACTCCTGTGCCGGAAGAGCCCCCTGGACTCTAACCATGACCGTGACCCCGCCTCTCTCTGTTGCTGATTTACTGCCCTCGTGCCAGTTCCAACTGAGTTCTCTGAGAGTGAGGGCAGTGCCTGTCCCAAGTCTTCTCAGAGACGGGTTCAGACCTCCTGGAGCAGCTCTGCGGGGACCCCTCCCTCCTAGCGCAGAGCTGCACCCCAACTCACCAATGACTCGAAGGGCAAAAGGCTGTCTGATTATTGATTCCAAGCACCAAGCTCCTCTTTTGGTAGTTGAAGACTAGGAAAGCTAAGGATCCACCTCAATTGTTCCTCCTAAATCTTGCCCTGAAAAGGTCATCACCTCTGTCCCCTGGGTCTGCGTCTGGTGCGCGGAGCAGGAGAGGCCGGGGAAGCCCTGGCTACAGGTGTTGCTCGAACTTGGTTAGGAGCCAGCTGCGGTGGATGGCAGGACTGGCAAAGCCCACTGGCAGTGGCAATATACATACCCCTTCCTGCCCCACGGCCTTTGATACCTCGCCTCGTCATGCCCATCCTCTGGCCACCGCCCCTGGCCTTGCCTCCATCCTGGTCATCGGTCCTGGCACAGGCAGTGCAGGAACATGGCCCTCCAGCATCGCAGCCCTGACCAGGGTGAAAAATCCAATCAGATTCCTGACTCTGCAGCTGGAGTCGCAGAAGAAAGGGGCAGATTGACTGGGGAGCCGCCTGGATCCAGGCGAGAGGCTGGTGGAGGGCTCTTAGTCTGCCCTGCTCAGGTCCTGGAGGAAGGCCACCTGCCTGGCTTGGCACCGTGACCAATCAGATGCAAAGTTCTCCTTTCAGCAGTGCAGACTGTAGACCCTCTCCTGGCAGGTCACCAAAGTGAACCGGTGATTTCCAGGGCCTGTCTCCAAGACCTGAGAGTTGCACAGTTTTAAAACCTCGTTTTAAATTCTGTTTCTGCCGAGTGCACATCTTTCCCTGGTTGTCGGCCGCGGGTGCTTGTCTCTAGTTGCCCTAGTCTTGACATGGGGGGTCTTTCTCTTGTAGCAGAGCACAGGCACCCTGGCCCCTGGGCTAGGCAGCTGTGGCCTGGTGGGCTTAGTTTCCCAGGGCAGGTGGGATCTTGTTCCCTCATCTAACCCGAGCTCCCCCAAGCGGCCTTCACTGGAAGGCCTAGGACCATCAGGGAGGTCGAAACCAGAGTATTGTAGAGTGAGGATTCAGTGCTGACGCAAACTGTGCAGGAACCACTCTGAGGGTCTCCTCAGATTTTACTCTCTCCTCTTCCCTTGGGTCCTCTGACCATCCATTATAGATTTAGGTTGTAAGTGTAGATCCAAAAAGATTCAGGACTTTGAGGCTAGCACCTTGTCCCCCTTTTGTTATAGAATAATCCTCCTCCCCACACCCTCCACCAGTTTTCTCTATGATTTCTCTTTTCTGAATCATCAAAATGGAATGCACAGGCTTCCATGGGAGCCCTTAATGAGAGATTTGTAAACAGTCTCTTTCTTTTTAAATTCTTAAATGTGTATTAAAAGTCATTTCTTTTTAACCAAATTCCTAACTGGATTCATTCATTTGGTAAACAGTGTTGAGTTATTCCTGAATGAGTGAGAATTGACCCTCTGCCAAAGGGCTTTCTTAGACATAATGGTTTGGTCTTGGAGTCCCTTCTGCCCTTATCTAGGTCCTAGTGACAGCAGGATGAGACAGCCCAGGAAAATCTTTATGCCCCCAGCTTGCCTGCTCAGTCATGTTTGACTCTAGTGACCCTATTGACTGTAACCTGCCAGGCTCCTCTGTCCATGGGATTTTCCAGGCAAGAATACTGGAGTGGGTTGCCATTTCCTTCTCCAGGAAATGGCAGATCTTCCCAACCAAGGGATCAAACCTGCATCTCCTGAATCTACTGCCTTGCAGGCATATTCTTTACTTGCTAAGCCACTGGGGAAGCCCCTAGTTTAGGAACACAAGGGAATATATTAGTAAAGCTGCTAGAAACTTAAAAGGCAATGATGGAGTTCTGGATTCAGAGACCTCAAGTGGTTTAAATCCCACTTAGTGAGGTTACTTAATCTTGCTGTGCATCAGTTTGCTTCCGCTGTGAGTGGGATTAAATCAGAGAATCTCTGAGGCTTATCAGCGCAGTGGTCTGATTATATAAAAGTACTCAGTGACTCTTAGCTGTTATTATGACTAGTAACAATGTTCTTGGAGAAGGAAATGACAACCCACTCCAGTATTCTTGCCTGGAGAATCCCAGGGACAGAGGAGCCTGGTGGGCTGCTGTCTATGGGGTCGCACAGCGTCGGACACGACTGAAGCGACTTAGCAGCAGGAGTAGCAGCAGCAACAATGTTCTAAGCAAACCTAAGAACTCAGCCTGCTGATGGTTTTGGCTAAAGAAACTATATGGCAACTTTTAAGGAAAATTATGTCCTTTGTTAATTCATATATACAATTAAGAATCTTTGTGAAGTTACCTATTTAGAAAAGTGTTGTCTCTGAATGTTTCTAGAAATTAGCTCAAGAAGCTCTAACTTTTTTTTTAGCTCTAACTTTTAAAATCAACTAAGTTATAAACAATACTTAATTATGAAATAAAACTGGAGATACTGATGTTACTAGAGATTCAGGATCCTCCCCCACTCCATTAGTGTCAGTCCCTTGATACTTAATACAAATCCAAACTTCTTCCTTTTGGCAGTAGGAAGGTGTTTGGTGAAAGGTATTTGGTGCTCTGAGCCAAGAAGAAAACTAGAATTTAGCCTTTGCAGCCATATTCTTGCACAGGTCTGTGCTTCATATAATATTTATTATATACAGTTTTTTTTAAAAGTATGGACTTAATCCCCACCCACACTTTCAGTCAATGATAACAGAACTAAAGGAGTCCAGAGTAAAGAGATTTTAGGCCAACTTGTCATAAGATGTGGGCGCTCAACCTTCATCAGTTTGCTGAATTTTATACTTGGCTGTCGGGGAAGGCAATGGCACCCCACCCCAGTACTCTTGCCTGGAAAATCCAATGGACGGAGGAGCCTGGTGGGCTGCAGTCCATGGGGTCGCTAACAGTTGGACAGACTGAGCGACTTCACTTTCACTTTTCTCTTTCATGCACTGGAGAAGGAAATGGCAACCCACTCCAGTATTCTTGCCTGGAGAATCCCAGGGATGGGGGAGCCTGGCGGGGTGCCGTCTATGGGGTCGCACAGAGTTGGACACGACTGAAGTGACTTAGCAGTAGCATACTTGGCTGTAGGAGTGCTGATTCACTGTGAGGTGGTGATCACTGAGGTCATGCAGAGAAGCAGAGAAGCAGAGAAGCAGCCCATCAGAGCAGATACTGAATGCTGGGGACCTGAGGCTGTGCTTGGAAATTCAAGGCAGAGAATGGCCAGTGACTCCTAGCTGTTATTAAGACCAGTAACAATGTTCTTGGAGAAGAAAACGGCAACCCACTCCAGTATTCGTGCCTGGAGAATCCCAGGGACAGAGGAGCCTGGTGGGCTGCTGTCTATAAGGTCGCACAGCCTGGTGGGAAAGGGTAGGCAAGGGCTAAGCTAGGGACAGCTTGCCTAAGAATCAGAAGCTGAAGACTGAAGAGATGATTGGTTGCTAGAAAATCAGAGACCAGACTTTGAAACTATCAGGAGCAACCGCAGGAGGAGTTCTCCTGAGGGTGTGGAATGAGAGATCAAGCTCAGGCTGCCTTTTAACGGCTTGGCTTAGGACCGACTCCTGGGGACAGAATGAAGTAAAGGGCCAAGAGTTCTGAACCCCGTCATTCTCTAAATATTTGTTGGGAGCTTCCTCTGTGCTGGGAGCTGTATCATGTTTAAAGTGATGATGGAGAAAAACGACAGGTCTGGAGGCTGGAAGTGCAGGATGAAGGCGTCGGTAGGGGTGGTTCTCTCTGAGACCTGTGACTCAGAATCTGTTCCCGGCCTCTCTCCTAGATGCTGGTGGTGTTTGGTATGGTTGAACATTCCTTGGCTTGTGGCTGCATCACCATGATGTTGGCCTTCGTCTTCACATGGCGTCTCCCTGTCGTGTGCGCGCCCCTTCTGTCAAAGGACTCCAGTCCCGTTAGACCCGGGCTCACCTTCATCGCCTCATGTTAACTTGGTTACCTCCGTAAGGACTTTGTGTTCAAATAAAGTCACACTCCTAGGTACTAGGGGTTAAGATGCCAAAGTATATATTTTTTAAAACATTGAAGTATAGTTAATTTACAATGTTCTGTTAGTTTCAAGTGTACAACAAAGTGATTCAGTTATGTATACATACATGTGTATTCTTGTTCAGGTTTTTTCCATTATAGGTTATCACAAGATATTTAATATAGTTCTCTGTGCTATACAGTAGTTTCTTGTTGTTCATCTACCTTACATATGCTCAGTTGCTCAGTTGTGTCTGACTCCTTGTGACCCCATGGACTATAGCCCTCCAGGCTCCTCTGTCCATGGGATTTTTTCTAGGCAAGAATACTGGAGTGGGTTGGCCATTTATTTTTTAATCTCAGATTCCTGTTTAAGCTTCTTCTTCTCCCTGTCATCTCTCCGTCCCCATTAGAAATGCTAATTTTATGTTCTATGTCTGTGACTCTTTTCCTGTTTTGTAAATAAGTTCATTTGTATCATTAAAAAAAATTCCTTATATAAGTGATATATGATATTTGCTTCTCTGTCTTCATTTAATATGATAATACCTAGGTCTGCTTATGTTGCTGCAAATGGCATTATTTCATTCTATTTATTTATTTTTTTTAATGGCTGAGTGGCTGAAAGTGAAGAGGAACTAAAAAGCCTCTTGATGAAAATGAAAGAGGAGAGTGAAAAAGTTGGCTTAAAGCTCAACATTCAGAAAACGAAGATCATGACATCTGGTCCCATCACTTCATGGGAAATAGATGGGGAAACAATGGAAACAGTCACTTCCCCATTCTGATCTAAGCCAGTATCATCATCCGATCCCCGTCAGAGCCCGCGCAGCAGCCGCAGTCATCCTTTGCACAGTAGATCAGATGGTCTCACTCGTGCCAGCTCTGTTCTCATGGTGGTGCCAGCCCTGCAGGATCTGGTCCCTCTCAGCATCCTCTCCACCCTCATCTCCGCTCACTGTTCCCCTTCCTCCCTGGGCTCAGCTAGAGTGCTCTTCTCCCATGTATCCAGGTGACTGTCTACTCACAACCTGTGACGGCATTATGATGCAGCAGTCTGCTCTCCCAAGTTTATTCCCTTGCATCTGCTTTGTTTTTCTCAGTAGCTCCGGTCACCTCTTGGTATATGGTTATTTGTGCGTGGTCTGTTTGATTGCCAGATTTTGTTTATGACTGTGACTTTATCCTCTGAAAGAGTTCTGGGTGTGGAGTCTGTGTTCAATACTTGTTTGGCAAACGAATGATTGAATTCTTATTTTTATGTGCTTAGTAAGCACTTTTCTGTACAATAGTGTTCTGAATGTGGGATTGCCAAGTTTGTGTGTGTGTGTTTTAAATACTGCCAGATTACTTCAGTGCACTCTGGATATTGTAGTCTTTTACATGTTTGTGAAACTATTGGATTAAAATTAGTGTGCCTTCATTTGAATCTTGATTACAAGTTTAGGAGAACATATTGTCTGTCTGTTTTAGCCATCTGCTTTTCCTTTTTCGGGCTTCTCTGTATGTATTCTTTGCCCAGTTTTCCTTTTTATTGCTTGAATTAAAAAAAATTGTTAAAATTCTTTGTATATCTTGTCATGGTATTTTTTTCCCCCATAAATCTGAAAATGTAGTTGATTTATAGTGTTTCAGGTGAAGAGCATAGTGATTCATTTATATATATTCTTTTTCAGATTCTTTTCCATTATAGGTTCAGATTCTTTTCCATTATAGATAAAAGATATTGAATATATTTCCCTGTGCTGTACAGTAGGTCCTTGTATTTTTTTTGAACCTCTTTGGTATATAGTATCTGTTAATCCCAGATTCCTAATTTATCACCTCCCTCCGTTTCCCCCTTGGTAACCATGTTTGTTTTCAGTGTCTGTGAGTCTATTTTTGTGAGTCTATTTTTGTTTTGTAAAGAAGTACATTTGTATAATTTTTTAAGATTTTCCATATAAGTGATATATATTTGTTCCTTTTTGATCTTTTTACATCATGTTTCACCATAAAGAAATATTAAATCTTTAAAATTTGTATATAATTCAGTTCAGCTGCTCAGTTGTGTCCTACTCTTTGTGACCCCATGAATTGCAGCACGCCAGGCCTCCCTGTCCATCACCAACTCCTGGAGTTCACTCAAACTCATGTCCATCAAGTCATTGATGACATCCAGCCATGTCATCCTCTGTCGTCCCCTTCTCCTCCTGTCCCCAATCCCTCCCAGCATCAGAGTCTTTTCCAGTGAGTCAACTTTTCACATGAGGTGGCTAGAGTATTGGAGCTTCAGCTTTAGCATCAGTCCTTCCAAAGAACACCCAAAACTGATCTCCTTTATCTGTAAGAATTGATAAGAAAATTTTGAAAACTGTGACTAGTGAAGGCCTTATCAGATATTTAAAGCAGCAGTTCTCAAATATTAGTGTACATTAAAATCCCATGGTTGCTGTTTAAAACCGAGTTCACCAGTAGTTTTCAGCTTGTAGGTATTGGGAAGGTGAGAAAGGGAAAGATGGGTCTGAGGAATCTCCATTAAATATGCTCTAAGGTAGTTCTGTGGAGAAGGCAATGGCAACCCACTCCAGTACTCTTGCCTGGGAAATCCCATGGACAGAGGAGCCTGGTAGGCTGCAGTCCATGGGGTCGCTGAGGGTTGGACACAACTGAGCGACTTCACTTTCACTTTTCACTTTCCTCCATTGGAGAAGGAAATGGCAACCCACTCCAATGTTCTTGCCTGGAGAATCTCAGGGATAGGGGAGCCTGCTGGGCTGCTGTCTATGGGGTCTCACAGAGTCGGACACGACTGAAGTGACTTAGCAGTTAGCAGTTCTGAGACTCCCTGGTGGCTCAGAGGTTAAAGCGTCTGCCTACAATGCGGGAGACCTGGGCTCGATCCCTGGGTTGGGAAGATCCCCTGAGAAGGAAATGGCAACCCACTCCAGTTACTCTTGCCTGGAGAATTCAATGGACAGAGAAGCCTGGTAGGCTACAGTCCACAGGGTCGCAAAGAGTTGGACACGACTGAGCAACTTCACTTTCAGTAAGGCAGTTCTGAAGGGTTGGTCCATGGACCACAGATAAAGGAGCGCTGCTGTGAGTCTGTCCCTCGTGTGGTGTGGTGTGTTTAGCAGGGTTGTGGGCAGGTACATCCAAGAAACAGAACAGGGTCGAGAACTGAATCCAAGTATGAACTGAAACTTATTATTGAAGGTGATGCTTTGGTTAACTGAGAAAATGATGATTTATTTAATAAATGGTTCAGACAGTTCATCTGAAAGAAAAAGTTAGCTTTCTCCCTTACACAATGGAGAAAAATAAACTCCATGTTGATTAAATATAAAGATTTTGCAAATACTAGAAGAACTATAGGGCATAGGGTGCCAGTGGTTTAATCCTGACATGGATGAGGCCTTCTTAAACTAGATTGGAAACCTCGACACGGAAGGAAAGATTAATAGACTTACTGGTTCAACTTTGCTTTCTGGGAGGTGATAATCATATTCTGAGGTGTGGCAACGTAACGCAGTAGCTGTGACTGGCTTCCTAATGTGGATGAAGAATGTGGCCATTCACATCAGTAAACAAAGGATGTTGTGGCCAGGAAGCCACAAGCCTCTACAGCTGCCTGAACTGAATCCTCAGGAGATTCGGGGTAGAGAACAAGAGAATACCGGCCCTAGACAATTAAAGTGGCTATCAAAGGACTCATTTCAGTGAGCCAGGCTCTTGCATCTTCCTATGCATAGAAAGGCACTAATAAATTCATTAACTTGGTGTTTGTTTTTTTTCTTCATTTATCAGAAATCTTTTGATGTGCAAATACCTGGTTTGTTTCCGCAGAACTCATATATACCCTGGCTCCAACCTTATCTCTGTGCAGCAGTCCTTCAGAGCTGTCTTAGAGCCTGTCTCCTGGGCTTCAGTCCTCAGTATGTCTGCAGAATAAAACATAAACACTCGACTTTTTGGTTGTTTGTTCTTTTTATTTCAGTCAACACTAGTCTACATTTTCTATAGATACTTGAGCAGATAGGAAGGATGCAATTGACCAAAGTTTTGTTATTTTACCTAGTTTATCTAAAACGCTGTAGAAAAGTCAGATGTCTTATTTGCATGTGACTTGCATCTAGGCTGCATCTGACACCACCTGCCTCTCTCCTCCCTTGACTTTCCTAACCCCGCCCTCTCCAAGTTCTCCTTCATTGATCTTCTCCTTGGGATTTCCCTTTCCTCAGTCTTGGCATTGGTTTCCCTCCAAAGTTTTCTGTTCTTGAACTTATCTTGGCGATCTCCTGTGTGTTCTCTTTGGGCAGCTCTAACTCCTTTTAACTTTCACAGCTGGTGTGTTTGGATGACTCACAGACATCTTAAACCCATTATGTTCAGACTTGTATTCCCCTCCCTTCCCGCCGTCTTCCAGCCTCTTCACTGTATTTCGGTCTCCGTTGAAGGCACCACACTGTTTGCCCTCCTTTCGTTGCCTCTGCTGTAACTTGCGGCTTTATTCTGCTTGCGATTCAGGTACAGAACCACCCTCGAGTATTAAAGCAGAAAGATTTCAGTTGTTGGAAAGGCTGCAGGCACAGCTGCCACCTTTGCCACCCTCTGGGCAGTTAGGAGCTGGGGATCCTAGCTGCTTGTTCTGTGTCATACTCTACACAGCCTCCTGACCCGTGGAGGAGAGGATTATTTGTTGTCTTCTATGTAATTTCCTTCCCTCCAGTTCCTGTTGCCTTCAGGTTATCCTTGGTGTACAGTTTTTTTCAAAGACTGTGTGTTTCTGTTCTTTGGAATGTAAACTAAGTTTCTTCCTCAGCATCAAAGGCCACAACAATTTGATCTTTAAAATTTGGGTCCCTTAATACCCTGCCTTCATCTCCTTATCCCTACCCTGCTCTCCTGGGTGGCTGATTGTTTCCTGAACTTTTGGTGTTTGTTCACGCTATATGGTATCATCTATTCAAAATCTCTCTTCTTCTGTCCACACTTTGAAGATCATAGTAAATTACTGTTTGGGCCAAGAAGACTTTTCAGAAAAAGCCTGAACCCACCTCTTCCTTTTACTGTACTCTTCCTGAAACACTGCTTATTCTCAGTGATTAATACTTACTGAAGTTTTTATAGTTTCAGCTCTTATATTTAGGTCTGTGATCCGTTTTAAGCCAGTTTTTTTTGTATGGTATAAGGGGTTCATCTTTGTTATTTTACATGTAGCTGTCCAGTTGTTCACTGTGTGTTGAAGAGACTGTTTTTTCCCTATGGAGTTTTTTTGCTATCCTATTGAAAATTAGTTGTCCTAAGGTTTATTTCTGGATCCTCAGTTTTGTTCCATTAGTTTGTATGTCCTTTTGCTAGTAGCGCAGTGTCTTGATTAATACTGCTTTGTATTAAGTTTTGAAATTAAGATGTGTGAGCCCTTTAACTTTGTTCTTTTTCAGAAGTTTTGGCTGTTCTGGCTAGTTTGATTTTTTTTTTTTTTCCGTGTGAATTCTAGAAACAATTACTCTCTTAAGAGTAACAAACTGTCTCAAGTGAGCAGAGATTTTGATAAGCTTCAGTACTGAATCTGTACATCAGTTTGGGGAATGCCATTTTAACAATATTAAGTCTTAAAATCCTTAAACAATGTTTTCTGTTTAGGTGTTTAGTATCTTTAAACAATTTTTTGTGGTTAAGTTTTGTACTTCCTATTATATCTCATCCTAGGTGTTTTTAAAAGGGTTGTAAAAAAGATTGTTTTCTTACCTTCACTTTTCTTTATTCATTGCTAGTGTATAGAAATACACTTGATTTTTTTTTTTATATGTCATGCGATCTTTTGCTGAATTCTGTTATGTTAGGTTTTCAGTGTATTCATTAGGATTTTCTATAATGCAGTTATATCATCTGTGGATAAAGGTGAAAAGTGAAAGTGAAGTCGCTCAGTCGTGTCTGACTCTTTGCGACCCCATGGACACCAGGCTTCTTCATCCATGGGATTTTCTAGGCAAGAGTACTGGAGTGGGTTGCTATTAGTTTTTTTAAATCACAGTATTTTAAAATTCAAGATAGAAACATGGAGTATTAAATTTCAGAGTACTTACTGAGGTGACATCATTCTCCTGGGTTATTAGGTGCATCTGTTCTGTGCAGTTCTGGTATCCTGGAAGTGGTAGGGCCCTTGCTTTCATTGTTAACTTGTCTGTACGGAAACCTTCAGAGGCTCCCATTCCCTTTCTGGCAGAAATCTAGATCCTTTGGACTCGTTCTTTAAGGTACTATCTAACACATTGTCAAAGAAGAGAGCTGGGACTGGTGAACGTAGCCCAGAGATGAGCTGGGAGTCTTTGGCGGCTGCTTTATGTGTGAGCAAATTCAGAGGGTTCCCCACCTTGTAAAAATGTCAGAATTTGTGGTTTAATGTTTGAAGAATGGTTTCCTTTAGTTCTCTGAGCATACTTGTAAAGCTACTTTGATACCTTGTCTGCTGCGCCTGACATTTGAGGTCTCTCGAGGATTTCTGCTGCCTGTTTTTCCCCCTGATGTGTGGGTCATGCTTTTCTGTTGGTTTGCATGCCTCCTAATTTTTTGTTGTAAACTGGACATTTTAGATATCTTGTAGCAGTTCTAAAGACGAATGCCCCCCTCTCCTTTTCCACACCTCCCTGTGTTGTTTGCTTGTTTAGTGACCCAGCTGACCGGTTTTGGTGAAGTTCCCCTTTGCTGCAGTGGGTGTCCTCTGATGGTGCTCCTTCAGGGCCCAGCCTTGGGAACACATGCAGTTACTTGGAAGTACCCTCTTCAGGGGGTGACAGCACGGTTTTAGTAGGGCTCCCTTTAACCATCTGTCTCATCACCTGCCTCTGTTGGTGCCACACCCAGCACATGTTGTCCACTGAGCGAGTCGACTGCTTTCTTGTTTTGTACAAAGCCCTGGGCCCTAAGATGCCCCACAGTGTGTCCAGTTAGATTAGATGCTCTTTGTTGGAGTTGTGTTTGAGGCAGTCTTTGAGCTTCCCTGGCTCCAGGAAGGGTCTTCCTCAGTGTCTCTTTCCATGATTCTGTTGAACTTCTCTGGATGCCTAACTTCCCTTTGGCATGTTTTCTATTGTGGACCTACCAGCTGCATCTTCGGTGCTCACGACCAATGTCTCCGTTGTTTTCTCCAGTGCCACAGAGCTTGACCTTGTCTGTTCTGTGTTCCAACTCAGTCAGTCTTAAGTTAGTGACTGCTAAGGGGCTCTGTATCCTTTCAGCCTGCTTCTCTGGCTTGTAGAGAACCTCTGTCCTGTTGCTCCAGGGGCAGCACCTTGTCCTCTGCTCATGAATGGGGTCCTGGCCTTGGCTGCAGCCACTGGTGTCTGGAGCTGCTCTCCCCGCATCGACCTGATGGACCACAGCGCCCGTGTTCGTGGTCTGCTGCGTCAGCAGTAGAACTTCTGCCCTGAGCGGAGACGGGGCGAAGGGATTCCTCAGGGCTCTCGGCCATGCCTTCCTGGAATAGAATTTCTGCAGCGTGGAAGTGAAGAGTGTCAGAAATCACAATCCTGGAGGTAGAGCTGGGTGGAGTAGTTGGTAGTTTGTTAACTGATAGTATCACCTACCCGCAGTACAAAGGCTGCATCCCCTGCCTGGCACCCTTCTTCCCCACTCGGCTCAGCTGTCACTGGCCAGAGAGGCCCACCCGCATCCTAGAGCGGCCTCTGCAGCCTTGCCTGGTCACCTCGTGTTTCCCTGACTGGGCTCACTCTTTCCTCATGGGGTTTCTCACCCACCACCTGGCGCCAGTTGTCTTAAACTCTCCCAAGGGATGTATCCGCTCCATGGGAGGAGAGGCTTAGGCTGTTTCCTTCTCTGTTCCAGTCCCTGACTTAACACATAGAAGATTCTCAATAAATCTGAGAAATGCAGCATATAAAATGATCAAAGTCTGCTGCCTTCTTGCTTTATAATGCAACCTGTCTAAAGTGAAAAATATCTAGAATCTCTGTGGAAAGGGAATTTCATGCGGTTTGCTAACTCCAGTTGCTTGCGGCTGCCTGGAGTGAGACAAGGGGGCGCCCTGGCAAAGAAAGCAGTGGCTCCAGGGGCCAGGAGAGAGGAGAATGTGGCCTTTGTACTGAGTGTTTGCCATCCTGAATGTAATGAGACCCTGCAGAACAGGAAGTGGGTGCAGTGTTGGTCTCCATCTTGATGTAGGTCTGCCGGCTTGCTTTCTCCTCACCACTGGGAAGTCTTTGTGGTTACTTGGGGTTAGGTTGGAAAAGCCACCTGTTTACAGAATGATGTGGAAGCTTTTCTGTAGAAATTCCGTGGTTAATAGATAATGGCACAAAATGAGTGTTCCACAAATAGCAGGAGTGGACAGTATGTTGCTGGCAGCCAGTATACCAGCGGCTACTTATTGGGGGGGAGGCAAGGGCAGTCATCTGCCTAATTAATGTGAAGACTTTTCCTTTAAAATTATTGGAGAATGGTTTTTGACCAATAACTTTCTTTATTTTCCTTCTAGATTCTTACAGAAAACTGTTAATTCTCCTTTTTGAACACTATGAATAACCACGGGTCCTCAAAACCGTCTTCCATGAAGCTGAAGCACACCATCAACCCCATTCTTTTGTATTTCATACAGTTCATAATATCACTTTATACTATTTTAACATACATTCCATATTATTTTTTGTCTGAATCAAGACAAGAAAAATCAAACCGAACTAAAGCAAAGCCTGTAAATTCAACACCTGACTCTGCATACAGATCTGTTAACAGCTTGGATGGTTTGGCCTCCGTATTATACCCTGGATGTGATACACTTGATAAAGTTTTTATGCATGCAAAAAACAAATTCAAGGACAAAAGACTCTTGGGAACACGTGAAATCCTAAATGAGGAAGATGAAGTGCAACCGAATGGAAAAGTTTTTAAAAAGGTAATGTGATCTTTCACGGCCTTTGAATTTGCTGTGAATAAAGAAATGGTGGCAAGGGACAAATGCGACCTGCTTCTAGTGGAATTTGCTGATGTGGCAGGAGAAATGGAGGTACGAGGGACTGGACTGCACTGTTCCCTTTCTGTATCCCTGGTTTGGATTTGTTCTGAATTTTACAAAGACATTGAGTGTGGAGCACTTCTGAGCCACCTAAGTGTCTACAAGGCTTGGAATAGAAGGTCTAGGGCAGTTTGGGTTTGAAACTGTATTCCCTGGTAGTTCCAGAAGCACCTGTGTGCTTGAGATTGTTCTGGGTTTTGGGGTGTGACCTGCTTTTTCTGATTATAACGTAAATTCCATTGGATGTTTAATGTTTTGATACTTTGGTTGTGACAAATGTCTTGCTTTTTTTTTCTTTTGGAGAATTTCTTTTCACAAATATTAAGCCATCCATTAATGATTTGAAAACAGAGAATAAGACCTCCTCTACTAGCAGTGTCACATAGTGGCTCAGAGCCCGGACTCCAGATCCAGGCTGTGAGTGGAGATCTTGTCCTTGCCACCCACCAGCTGTGTGTGACTTTGGAAAAGCTAGGTAACAAGTTTGCCTCAGGGTCTTTATCTTTAACATGGAAGTAATGATCCTTCCTGACATTTTATCAGCATTCCTGATGAGCCAGGCTGCTTTAAGAGCTTTACATTTATCAACTTAGATAAGACTTAAAAAGCCCCACGGGTTAGTGTGATGGGGGTATCCCTCCTTTACAGATGACAGCTCTGAGGCACAGAGAGGTCACTTGCCCAAGGGCATTGCGGCTGGCGGGGGTGCCGCTGGCACCAGAACCCAGGCTGACTAGCTCTGTGCTCCTTAGATTAATCCCAGCTCAGAGATGCTGAGAGAATCGATAGAGAAAGAACGTGAGAGATTTTTGTGTGTGTATGTGTATACGTTTATGTATGGGTGTGGAACAGTTTGTGGTGTCTAGTGTAAAAGCTGTAGCTTCTGTTACCATTTGGGAATTCACTGGGCAGAACTCTGTGAGTGACTAAAGACACATGGCACAGCCCCTGTGAAGAATAGAAATGGTGTGAAAATGTTGTTTATAAAAGCAGGTGTGTGTGTTTCTTATAAACTGTTCGTGAATGTCTGGTAGGTGAAAATTGAAGATAAAGTTTTTTTTAGAGTCAGTAAGATGATCTGCAGTTAGTTGAGAATTTGGCTAGGTTATAGGTTTAATACCTGTGTAGGTGAAGTTATTTTTCTCTTAACTACCTTTTCCAACTACATCCTGACTCCAGCTGCCTTTTTTTCTGTCAGTCATGAAGGAAGTCCCAGATCTTGGAGGAGAGTCCAAGTAAGCACAGCGATGGAATGAGATGCTCACATTTCCTCCTGTTACTGCTGAATACGTGTGTGTGTGTGTGTGTGTGTGTGTGTTACTGCTGAATACGTGTGTGTGTGTGTGTGTGTGTTTGTGTGTGTGTAGGGAGTGGGTAGTGGTGGGGCTGAGAATGATATTGTTTTACCTAATGGTCCATGAATTTTACCACACAAATTCTAGTCATCTTCGAAACATAGGAGATGTCAAGCAAGTTAGTATCAGTAAGTCCTAGAAATTAAGAAAAACTCTATTTTAACTCTGGACAACAGGAGCTGTATGTGTTCCTAACCTTCAAGTAGACTGATGTTTTATCTAGTTTTATATGAAACAGTCCTGACTTGTACTTGTTACTCAGACATTAACAGTGCCCCCTTAACAATCTCGAGAGTGATTTGGATAAATTCTATGTTCACTCTACTTTTAAGGCATTTTCCCCATTTCTTTTGCTAACTTAGTTTTTTGCCTCACTTAAATGATTTTTTTGGGGGGGATGCTAAGTTGAAATCTAGCTGTGGTTAGTTAACGGCACATTTCGGGAAATTGAAGTCATATGGTTAATCATGTCTGATTACTCTTCTCTAGCCTATAGATTATACTTTGCAAAATACATTATTATAGTGGTGTCTGATTTTTGTCATATTTAGTCACTACTTTTTATGGTGATACATACCATCATCCTTCATTCTGTCTTTGCGAGATCTGGTAGTTATAAAGGGTAATGAAAACACCTTTTAAGTGCTAAAGTTTTTCACTCTGCCTTCTTTTTCTGTGCTTTTTGTAGCTAAAATAAACATTCATTTTTGTCCTTTGACAGTTCCTTCTGCTATTTGAATTCAAAGATAGGGTTCTCTTACTTTTAATGTAGCATATATCACAGAAATCCTATCTTAGCAGAAAGCTTTATTTTTCTCCAGTCTCCCCCACACACCACATGTGTTCTATGGAGTTAGCACTATCTTTCAGTCATTCAGCACTCACAGCAGCAGACTAGTTCCCAAGTATTTGAAAAGGAGAAAAATATGGTGAATATGAAATTCTCTTCTTAATTCTAGTATCTATATACTGACGCTATCATAGTTGTTCCTTAAATGTGGCCGGATAACCCAGTGGTCACAAGCAAAGTTTTTATGCCCTGTGCATGTTTTTGTATGTATGTGTGTTTGTATGTATGTGTGAGTGTTACGTGGTTCTTTTCCTCCCTCCTGGTAGGTTTGTATTCATTGTTTATTCAACAGAGAAATATTTGAACTCCAGTAAAAGAGTTAGAAGTCAAGAAAACTATTTTCAGTTAACTATCTTTGCTGTCTCTACTATGTCACTGTCAGAGGGTCTGCCTAACACTGACATTTGCCATTAAATTTGCATGTGATTCATCAAACTTTTCCCAAAAGCCTTTATATAAACTTTTATATAAAAAATACATAATATTTCTTCTTATTTGAAATTAGGCTCATTGGGAAAGTGAAAGTGAAGTAGCTCAGTCGTGTCCGACTCTTTGCGACCCCATGGACTGTAGCTTACCAAGCTCCTCTGTCCATGGGATTTTCCAGGCAATAATACTGGAGTGGATTGCTATTTCCTTCTCCAGCGGATCTTCCCGACCCAGGGATCGAACCTGGGTCTCCTGTGTTGTAGATAGACGCTTTACCGTCTGAGCCACCAGGGAAGTCCCATTGGGAAAGTAGGTTTTGTGTATCATAAACGAAGCAAATATTTTCTGTTAGCTTTTCTCAAGAAGGTGTGCTATACCACGGGTTAGCCGAGACTCTAGTTTCTGTTGGTCTGCATTGCAACTGTGGGCTTGGTCTGCACGCTGGACAGGGGTATTCCCCCTGTGTCTTCCACCCCCACCCCTTGGTTTCTTATTTAACAGCCATTGCCTTGCAGCTGTAGCAGAGCTGGCTATGAAAGAATAGTGGGAAGGGGACCTTTCACAGCCTGCCCTTCAGTGGAAGAGTAGAGTTGCTTAGGCAGTGTGGCCTTTGCTCAGAGTTCTTACTGAGAGTGGGAAATATTTTTGCTGAAGTGTATCATCATTTAATAGTTTCCATATTTGAAGATAATCTTATGTTGGAAAAGAAAGCTAATGATGAGCAATATCCAAAAGTTGTCTCCCTATTTTGGGAGACTGAGCTTTGGGGATTAACCCTAGAATGTATCTGGCATGGTTGAAACAAAGATACTGAAACCTTCATTTCAAATCTGTGAATTCTGAAGCTTGGTTTTCATTTTATCTTACCCGTTTGTTTTGAGCTCCCAAGGGAAGGTAAGTGGAATAAAAGGTGGTGGTGATGATTTTCTGCTATAGTTTTGCCCATGATAGTGTGGGCATATTACAATAGTGTGGGCGAGCTGATGCTGTCAGCTTCACCAAGACAGGTCTCTGGGGGGATGAGTAGAAGAACAGAAGGCGGAGTAGCGGAGGCTGCTGTGTTCTTGAGGCCCAGCAAGCTTGTCCAGGACTGCTGTGCTGTCATTCTGAGTCTCATACGGTTTTATGAAACTGTGGCCGAGTGAAGCATGTGGAACCAGTGTTGGTGTCTCCTGACTTCAGACTTCCTGAAGCAAGTGCTTGCACTGGTGTTTTTTTAAATTAATTAACAATGAAGTGATTTTCTGGAACAGTTGTGAAATACATGCACTTGTAATAGAACAGAGTTGCAAAGAAGAAAAAAATTTTTTTTTTACAGTGAAACAGAAAACATGAAACCAGCTTAAACATTCAGTGATCTGACTACCAGAGACACTTTACATTTTTTCCCTATATGTTTTACATACCTTAGAAGAAAATAGAAGGAATTACGCAGTCATAGTGCTTAGAAAGAGAAGTTTCACTGTGTTACTACTTCTGAATTGTTCAAAAAAGATACTAGAAATACTCGTTTCTGTTCTTAGGAGTTGACTTAGCTTTTTTTCCTCTTAGTGCCTGCTTTTGTGTTATTTCATTCTTGAGTCACATTTTTATCCTGTTTGCACATGTATGACTTTTGTTTTTGACTTATTAGAATATTTACATGCTTGATTTATATAAAAAATAACGGCTGATCTCTTGGTCAGAATCTGTGGTTGGTTATTATATTAATACTCTCCCCAGCCAGAACTCTTGGTTTTCCTTTCCACACTAGTTCCTCACCCTGTCATTGCCATTTATTAAAGGCTCTCCTGTGTACCAGGTGGCACAAGGTGAAACCCAGGAGTCTGATTCTTTTTTCATTTCCCTCCTCACTGCTCTTTCCACTCCCCCTGCCCCTTCCTTTCTTTTAAGCAAGTCTTCTGCTTCCACTCTGGCCTCTACTATTAATATAGTCCATTCAAACACAGACCTTTTACACTTGTTAGTCAGGCCGCCTTACTCGCCTGCCCAGTAACACCCCAGCTCCTTTTTGTAGTGCAGTTGGAGTGTGTGGTTTAGTGCTTAGACTCTGGAGTGAGTCTGCCTGGATTCGTATTCTAGTCTGTCACTTAATAGCTGTGGGATTTGAGCAAATTATGTTTACTCCCTTGATGCTTCAATATTCCCATCTGTAAAATAGGGATAATAATAGTAACTATCTTAGAATTTCTGTGAGTGTTACTGGCAGTATGCCTAGCACATAGGAAACACTAGTTGAGGTTAGCTGCCGCCTTATCATCATGGCTATCACCAGTTGTCCAGATCTGCTGAATATTTTCACTCTCTCTGGCTCCCTCACAATAATTTCTTTAGAATGATGCTCATTTGCAGAGAGAAATGTAAGCTTAGTCAAAGGTAGGAAGTATGTACTTTTGAAATACGTCTATTCTGCATGGTTAAAGTAAAAGTTCTAATGCTGATAGAGGTTAAACTCAGCTACCTGAAAAGTTAATTTTTGTAGACTGTTGCATTCTCCAGGGCCCTGACTGGTTAAGTATTGTGTGATTTTGTTTTATAGCGTGTTCTGTATCTTATCTCCATTTTATTTTTATAGTCCTCTTTTCAGATAAGAGGCCTTCCTCATCAGCATAATCAAGGCATCTAATTTTATAGGTTCCTGAACAAAAGTAAAGTCCTGAGTTCCTGTGGCCCTGGCAGCGACATTTTGAGTGATAGCACTGATGTTTACTTGTGTGTATGTCACACCTGTCACAGAGTAAGAATACAGCCAGTCAGCTATGAGAGAGCAAAGTGGGGGGTCCTTTAGCCCTCGAGTAGGTTTACGGATGGAGAAGCTGCTCAGACTCCGTGGTACACTAGTTGTGTATTTTCCTGACTTAGGACAGTCAGACATGTTTACGTCTCGTGGGTCACAGAAAAGAATATTTGAGGTGGGAGTACAGGACGTATACGATTGAAGGATGATCAGAACAGAAGAAGCTGTGGAAGTTAAATGATCAGGTACATATAGGCTTTTTAAAAAAGAAGTCTTTTAGAAAACGAGTCTTCTGGAGGAGAGGTGGAGGACTGCAAGGCCCAGAGTGAACTGCAGTTGTTCGGTGCACCAGTTTCTTCTACACATTCAGCAAACGATTGCTGGGTGCCCGGTGTGTGCTAATAGTGGCCTAGGCACTGGAAGACACTACTGAGCAAGACACACAGGTTACTCTTCTCTGGATCCTACGTTTGTATGAGAGGAAGAGAGATGATAAGTAAGAAGGTAACAGATTTAATTGTAAAGAAATAAAGCTGATTGGAGATCAGGGGTAGCCTCTCCGAGTCAGTGATGGCCTAGTGGAGGCCTGAAGGACACAGAGGAGCTAGCTTTGCGAAGATCTGGTAGGATCCCTCTCTGCAGTGGGACAGGGTGGTGCAGTGGCTCTGAAGTAGGAATGAACCCAGCTGGGTGAAGCATGAGGGTGCAGAGCTCAGAGACCGGAGACTGAGTGCCTCCTTACATTTTGTGTCCTAAGCACCTGTCTTGCCTCATCCTGGTTCCCGCGCCGCCTGTTTGAAGGACAGAAAGGACAAAGTTGTATTCATAGGCAATGAGTCAGGACAGAGGGTTTGAGACGGGCCCAGAGACACTGCCAACATCTGGGGCCCTTAGGACTTTGTAAGGCAGACTGTGGTGTTCTGATTCCGTTCCTACTGGAGAGGCAGAACACTGGCAGGGCAGTACGTGGACTTATGGTTTAAAAACTCACTACTGTAGGGGAAAAAACTCACTACTGTAGGGAGAAGGGGCTAAAGAGGACTAAGAGTGGCAGTTGGCCAGTCAGCATTCGTTAGTTCAGGAGAGATGGGCTAGGATGACAGAGGGAGGAAGTGACTGTTTTGAGGGGAATATCAGTTAAAGTCATCCTTAGTTGAATATTCGAGTGAAAAAGTGGGTTGGATATCCAAGTACGAGTCAGGACTAGAGATGGCAATTTAGGAAGCTCTTCAGAGTCCTAGTGAGTTGGATTACCTTCAGGGACACTTCAGCCACTCTCATACCCTGGGGACTGCAGACTGTGTGTGTACATGTACGGTATTGAACTTGGTGGTAGGAAAGCAACGGAGTTTCTGTTTAATTTCTGATTTCTCAGTAGAGTGTGAGGTAGTGTCATCAGGTGGAAATGGAGAAGGGAGAGAGAAAGAGCAGAGGACATTTTAGTAGAGAGGTTTCAGATAGGGTGAGAAAATGAATATGCCAAGGAAGCGCAATAACGATTGCCGGATGGAGAGATCTGTGATCCTGGATTTAAAAAGTTTGGTATTCTTCAGCAGCGCTCAACAGGATAGGCAGGGAATAGAGTAATTTCATCTCCAGGTTGAACTAACCATAGGGACCAAGTTAGTATCAGAAGCCTTTTCTAGCAGAAATTAGATAAAATTACGATGTAGGGAGAGTCCCTTAAATATAATCTTTATGGGAAAGATCACTCCTAGAAAATTCAGTGGTTTAAAGAATTAAATTCAGAATTCCCTTACACTTGAATTAAACTCTTAGCTTGATTTCTTTGCAGCATCTTTTGAGTTTATATATTTGGGTTATATGTCTAGTGCTTTTTCAGAGTACATATATTCTCTGAAACATATGAAACTCATTTAGATTCTAGAATCTAGGAGGTAGCTCATAGACTTATCTTTGGAGTGTGAAAAATTCTTAAAAATTGTAATCCAGTTCCTACACATTTTGGACAAATTCTCATCTGCTTTCTCACCCCCAAAGAGCTCCTTTTGAAGTCATTGGAGCTCCTTGTGCTGAGCACTTCGTGGGGCAAGGGTGCAGTGAGAGTTTGGGACTACTAAAGTTAAACAAGTATCTTAATTTCAGTTGCCTTAACCATCAAGTTCAGTTCACCAGTTCAGTCGCTCAGCTGTGTCTGACTCTTTGAGACTCCATTGACTGCAGCGTGCCAGGCTTTCCTGTCCATCACTAACTGCCAGAGCCTACTCAAACTCAGGTCCATTGCATCAGTGATGCCATCCAACCGTCTCATCCTCTGTCATCCCCTTCTCCTCCTGCCCTTGATCTTTCCCAGCATGAGGGTCTTTGCCAGTGAGTCAGTTTTTCGCATCAGGTGGCCAGAGTATTGGAGTTTCAGCTTCAGCATCAGCCCTTCCAATGAACATTCAGGACTGATTTCCTTTAGGATGAACTGGTTAGATCTCTTTGCAGTCCAAGTGACTCTCAAGAGTCTTCTCCAACACCACAGTTCAAAAGCATCAATTCTTTGGTGCTCAGCTTTCTTTATACTCCCAGCTCTCACATCCATACATGACTACTGGAAAAACCATAGCTTTGACTAGACAGACCTTTGTTGGTAGAGTAACGTCTCTGCTTTTTAATATGGTGTCTAGGTTGGTCATAGCTTTTCTTCCAAGGAGCAAGTGTTTTTTAATTAATTTCATGGCTGTAGTCACCATCTGCAGTGATTTTGGAGCCCCCCCAAAACAGTCTCTCACTGTTTCCATTGTTTCCCCATCTGTTTGCCATGAAGTGATGGGACCAGTTGCCATCATCTTTGTTTTCTGAATGTTGAGTTTGAAGCCAACTTTTTCACTCCTCTTTCACTTTGATCAAGAGGTTCTTTAGTTTTTCTTTACTTCCTGCCATAAGGGAGGTGTCATCTGCATATCTGAGGTTATTGATATTTCTCTTGGCAATTTTGATTCCCACTTGTGCTTCATCCAGTCCAGCATTTCTCATGATGTGCTGTGAATATAAGTTAAATAAGCAGGGTGACAATATATAGCCTTGATGTACTCCTTTCCCAGTTTGGAACCAGTCTGTTGTTCCATGTCCAGTTTTAACTGTTACTTCTTGACCTGTGTACAGATTTCTCAGGCGGCATGTCAGATGGTTTGGTATTCCTATCTCTTGAAGAATTTTCCAGTTGGTTGTGATCCACACAGTCAAAGGCTTTGGCATAGTCAAAGCAGCAGTAGATGTTTTTTCTGCCATGAACTATACAGTCCATGGAATTCTCCAGGCCAGAATACTGGAGTGGTTAGCCTTTCCCTTCTCCAGGGGATCTTCCCAACCTAGGGATCAAACCTGGGTCTACCACATTGCAGGCAAATTCTTTACCAGCTGAGCCACATGGGAAGCCCCTTATCCATCAAAGAATTTATTTCTCAAGTCCAGCTTGGAATTGGACACTAGAGGGCAGTATTCAACTATTTTTCCATTTTTATATTCATCCAGCTTGCTTATTTCTATTATCGAAATGCATTTTTGAAAATGAATATGGTTAGATGGTTTTAAGGTGTGTGAGACATATGTTAATGACACAGGCATGTTTGGGAACTGTCCATATATTTTTGCAGCAAGAGTAGATTTCTGTCTAATCTGTGTAAAATTAGGGATTTGTGGTTTGATCTAAGTTGGAGAAAATGCCTAAAGACACTTGAAAGGGGATTGCTACTAAGGTAAGACTTGATGTTACCTGCACAAATGAAATGGTGAAAGCCCTGCTGAGCCAGTGAGTATTCTACAGAGGGACTCTGGTGACTAGTATAGCTGCACCCCACCTGGCTGTATCAGTGGAGACTTATCTATCAATACTTTGTGTATCCAGAATTAGTTACAGCAGTTCAAATTGAATGGCCATAAACATTTCTGTTAGCTTGAGTCTGGCCAGTGTCTGTTTGTGAATCATATTGTACTATCTGATAATGAAATCCAATAATTCTTAAGTAGTAGAATTTATTTTTAAAAGAAAAACAATTGCCCGAATGATAAAAATTTAGCAGAAAATTTGAGTTGTCATAGAAGATACCACACAATAGCTAATTTTCAAAATAGAGTTTTCCCTTGAAACTTGTTCTCTAGCTTTTTGTTAGAACAAAATAGTTTATATACAGACATAACTTTGTGTTGAAATTTGGAGCACAGCCTGGCATCCTTCTAGAGATTAATACTTTGATTGAAAGCTCTCTGTGTGTGTTTTTTTGTTTGTTTTATCAGGTTATTCTTGGAAGCTACAATTGGCTTTCCTACGAAGATGTCTTTGTGAGAGCCTTTAATTTTGGAAACGGCTTACAGATGCTGGGTCAGAAGCCGAAGACCAACATCGCCATCTTCTGTGAAACCAGGGCTGAGTGGATGGTCGCTGCACAGGCCTGCTTCATGTATAATTTTCAGCGTACGTGGGCTTCCTTATTTTCTCGAAGCAAGGACCTATTGTTGTGGGAGAGATGATACTTACTATTTATGATAAGTATTTCCTCCCGAGATAAAATTCTGATGTTAATTTTCACCTTTGTTACAACTTAAGACATACTGGTCTGTTTTGGAAAAGGAACCAGTTGTGGAACAAATTACCCACGTAGTAAGAGGACTTGAACCTATTCTGAGGGGACTTTCTGGGCCTGGGGAACTGCATCTACGCCTGTGGGTCATTGCTCTGCTACCCCTTCTCAGAATTGTCCTTTCAAGTTAGGGTCCTCTTGTTAGGCCATTTCTACAGTTGACAGCTGGCCTCTAAGCACTTCCAGTGCGCAAACCTAGCTGCTAGTTAAGCGATAGAGAATTTTTATGTTGTATAACTATAACACAACTTGTGGAAGTTGTGATGCCTGTGAGGTAGTCTGA
>SJYX01024155.1:13443-106868 GCA_006410675.1 Oreotragus oreotragus
TTGAGAAATCTGTATGCAGGTCAGGAAGCAACAGTTAGAACTGGACATGGAACAACAGACTGGTTCCAAATAGGAAAAGGAGTATGTCAAGGCTATATATTGTTACCCTGCCTATTTAACTTATATGCAGAGTACATCATGAGAAACACTGGACTGGAAGAAGCACAAGCTAGAATCAAGATTGCCGGGAGAAATATCAATAACCTCAAATATGCATATGACACTACCCTTATGGCAGAAAGTGAAGAGAAATGAAAAAGCCTCTTGATAAATGTGAAAGAGGAGAGGGAAAAAGTTGGCTTAAATCTCAACATTCAGAAAACGAAGATCATGGCATCTGGTTCCATCACTTCATGGGCAATAGATGGGGAAACAGTGGAAACAGTGTCAGACTTAA
The DNA here is from genome assembly GCA_006410675.1 of Oreotragus oreotragus. Lineage (NCBI taxonomy): Eukaryota > Metazoa > Chordata > Mammalia > Artiodactyla > Bovidae > Oreotragus > Oreotragus oreotragus. Next base: position 13,841 of record SJYX01024155.1, read on the forward strand.
TTTTTTGGGGGTCCAAAATCACTGCAGATAGTAATGCAGCCATGAAATTTAAAAACTAACTCCTTGGAAGGAAAGTTATGACCAACCTAGATAGCATATTCAAAAGCAGAGACATTACTTTGCCAACAAAGGTCTGTCTAGTCAAGGCTATGGTTTTTCCAGTAGTCATGTATGGATGTGAGATTTGGACAGTGAAGAAGGCTGAGAGCTGAAGAATTGAAGCTTTTGAACTGTGATGTTGGAGAAGACTCTTGAGAGTCCCTTGGACTGCAAGGAAATCCAACCAGTCGATTCTAAAGGAGATCAGTCCTGGGTGTTCTTTGGAAGGACTGATGCTAAAGCTGAAACTCCAATACGTTGGCCACCTCATGCGACGTGTTGACTCATTGGAAAAGACTCTGATGCTGGGAGGATTGGGGGCAGGAGGAGAAGGGGACGACAGAGGATGAGATGGCTGGATAACAGCACCGACTCGATGTACGTTAGTCTGAGTGAACTCTGGGTGTTGATGATGGACAGGGAGGCCTGGCATGCCTCAATTCATGGGGTCCCAAAGAGTCAGGCACGACTGAATGACTGAACTGCACTGAATGAGTACTGTCAAAGAAAGTAATGACAACCCACTCCAGTACTCTCGCCTGGAAAATTCCATGGTTGGAGGAACCTGGTGGGCTGCCGTCCATGGGGTCACAGAGTTGGACATGACTGAGCAAGTTCACTTCACTTACTTCACTCACTTCATATTTTATCACTGTAGAAGGATATGGAAACCCACTCCAGTATTCTTGACTGGACGATCCAATAGATAGAGGGGCCTGGCAGGCCATGGTCCATGGGGTCACAGAGAGTCGGACATGGCTGAAGTGACTAAGCATGGATGCACACAATGAGTAGTGGTGCTTTTCATGTGCTTCTTGACCATCTATATGTCTTCTTCAGAGAAGTGTCTATTTAGATCTTCCACCCATTTTTTGATTTTTCAAAATTGAGATAAACGAGTTGGCACATTTTGGAGATTAATTTCTTGTCAGTTGATTCGATTACAGTTATTTTCTTGCATTCTGTGGATTGTCTTTTTGTTTGTTTATGCTTTCCATTGCTTTGAAAAATCTTTTAAATTAGGTCCTATTCATTTATTTTTATTTCTCTTGGAGATGGATCTAAAATGTACTTGCTGTGATTTATATCAAAATGTGTTTTGTGATGGTTTTCCTCTAAGAGTTTTATAATATTTAGGTATTTTGAGTTCATTTTTGTGTGTGGTGTTAGTGAATATTCTAATTTCATTCTTTTCCATGTAGCTGTGCTGTTTTCCCAGCATCACTTATTGAAGAAATTGTCTTTATTCTGTTGTATATTTTCACCCTTTTTTCATAGATTAGATGACAGTAGGTGTATGGGTTTACCTCTAGGCTTTCTATCCTCTTCCATTTATCTATATTTCTATTTTTGTGCCATTCCCCTATCGTTTTGATTACTGTAGCATTATACTATTTCTGAATTCAGAGGGCTTGATTATTTCAGCTTTATTTTTCTTTCTTAAGACTGCTTTGGCTATTCGTAGTCTTTACTATTTTGAAACAAACTATAAAAAATTTTTGTTGTAATTCTGTGAAAAATGCCATTGGTAGTTTGATATGGATTCCATTGAATATGTAGGTTGCTTTGGGTAATATAGTCATTTTTAGAATATTGATTCTTCCAATCTAAGAACATGGTATACCTTTCCATTGTTTGTGTCATCTTTGATTTCTTTCAAAAGTATCTTATAGTTTTCTGAGTATAGGTACTTTTTCTCCTTAAGTAGGTTTATTCCTAGGTATTTTATTCCTTTCAATTCTACAGTATGAGGCATTGTTATCTTGATTTTTTTCTTTCTGATCATTCATTGTTCATAATCAGAATACAACAGATTTTAAGGTATAAATTTTGTATCCTGCAAAAAAACTAATCACATGGATCATAGTTCAGTTCAGTTCAGTTCAGTTCACTTCAATCACTCATTCATGTCTGACGCTCTGTGATCCAATGGACTGCAGCATACCAGGCCTCCCTGACCATCACCAACTCCTGGAGTTTACCCAAACTAATGTTCATTGAGTCGGTGATGCCATCCAACCATCTCATCCTCTGTCATCCAATTCTTCTCCTGCTTTCAGTCTCTCCAACATCAGAATCTTTTGCAGTGAGTCAGTTCCTCGCATCAGGTGGCCAAACTATTGGAGTTTCAGCTTCAACATCAGTCCTTCCAATGATCATTCAGGACTGATTTCCTTCAGGATTGACTGGTTGGATCTCCTTGCAGTCCAAGGAAGACTCTCAAGAATGTTCTCCAGTATCACAGTCCAAAATATCAATTCTCTGTTGCTTTCTTTACAGTCCAAATTTTACAGCCATATATGACTACTGGGAAAACCATAGCCTTGACTAGATGGACCTTTGTTGGCAAAGTAATGTCTCAGCTTTTCAATATGCTGTCTAGGTTAGTCATAACTTTTCTTCCAAGGAGTAAGAGTCTTTTTATTTCATGGCCGCAGTCACCATCCACAGTGATTTTGGAGTCACCCCCAAAATAAAGGCAGCCACTCTTTCTGGATCTATTTGCCATGAAGTGATGGGACTGGATGCCATGATCTTAGTTTTCTGAATGTTGACCTTTAAGCCAACTTTTTCACTCTCCTCTTTCACTTTCATCAAGAAGCTCTTTAGTTCTTCTTCACTTTCTGCCATAAGAGTGGTATCATCTGCATATCTGAGGTTATTGATATTTCTCCTGGCAATCTTGATTCCAGCTTGTGCTTTCTCCAGCCCAGTGTTTCTCATGATGTACTCTGCATATAAGTTAAATAAGCAGGGAGACAATATACAGCCTTGACGTACTCCTTTTCCTATTTGGAACCAGTCTGTTGTTCCATGTCCAGTTCTAACTGTTGCTTCCTGACCTGCATACAGATTTCTCAAGAGGCAGGTCAGGTGGTCTGGTATTCCCATCTCTTTCAGAATTTTCCACAGTTTATTGTGATCCACACAGTCAAAGGCTTTGGCATAGTCCTGTCTCTTATACACATCTAGATGTGTATAAGAGACAGCCTGTGGACCTTGGGGGTCTCATCTCCCCTCACTGCCCACCTGGGCCAAAGACAGTTAATCCAAAGTAGGAAGGAACTGTGGGATGCCACCGTGGGGTCACCACATAAAAGTCTAAATACTGTTGTCAAACTGAGTTTCAAGCTTCAGTACAATGGATCCCCACCAAACAAAACCCAACACAGAGATTTTAGTTCCAAAAGAAAGGTACTGTATTAGCCCCAGAGAAAGTTTAACTCGCTAACTTCCCAAAAGGGTATATAATAAAATGGACAAAACCGTAGACATTAGTACATAGGCACTTTCCTGCTTTCATACATAATGTATCTAAAAACATCGAATGTGGGAAAATGGAACTAGGAAATTCCATGTTCTGACAAGGGGGAGGGTCCTGATTGAGAGAGCTAAAAACTATTACAAAATCCCTATTGTACACGGCCCCACAGACAACGTCCTTGACCGTGACCTGGTGAGAATGCANAGGATTTGAAATAGCTCAACTGGAATTCCATCACCTCCACTAGCTTTGTTCATAGTGATGCTTTCTAAGGCCCACTTGACTTCACATTCCAGGATGTCTGGCTCTAGGTGAGTGATCATACCATTGTGATTATCTAGGTCACGAAGATCTTTTTTTGTACAGTTCTTCTGTGTATTCTTGTCACCTCTTCTTAATATCTTCTGCTTCTGTTAGGTCCATACCATCTCTGTCCTTTATCGAGTCCATCTTTGCATGAAATGTTCCCTTGATATCTCTTATTTACCTTAAATTGAAGAAAATAGGGAAAACCACTAGACCATTCAGCTATGACCTAAATCAAATCCCTTATGTTTATACAATGGAAGTGAGAAACAGATTTATGGGACTAGATCTGATAGACAGAGTGTCTGATTAACTATGGATGAAAGTTTATGACATTGCACAGGAGACAGGGAGCAAGATCATCCCCAAGAAAAGAAATGCAAAAAAGCAAAATGGCTGTCTGAGGAGGCCTTACAAATAGCTGTGAAAAGAAGAGAAGTGAAAAGCAAAGGATAAAAGGAAATTTAGTTCTTCTTTACTCTAATTTACCAAATACCCATTTGAGTGCAGTGTTCCAAAGAATAGCAAGGAGAGATAAGAAAGCCTTCCTCAGTAGTCAGTGCAAAGAAATAGAGGAAAACAATATAGTGGGAAAAACTAGAGATCTCTTCAAGAAAATTAGAGATACCAAAGGAACATGGATCACAGTCTTGTCTAAATCAGGGAAACTATGAGTCATGCCATGTAGGGTCACCTAAGATAGATGGGTTATTGTGGAGGGTTCTGACAAAATGTGGCCCACAGAGAAGAGAATGGCAAACCACACCAGCATTCTTGCCTGGAGAACTCCATGAACAGTAAGAAATAGCAAAATGATATGAAACTGAAAGATTAACTCCCCAGGTCAGTAGGAACCTAATATACTCCTGGAAAAGAGCAGAGAAACACCTCCAGAAGGAATGAAGAAGCTGAGCCAAAACAGAAACAATGCCCAGTTGTGGATGTGTCTGGCCACAAAAGTATAGTTTGATGCTGCAAAGAACAATACTGCACAGGAACCTAGAATGGTATGTCAATGAATCAAGGTAAATTGGAAGTGGTCAATAGGAGATGGCAAGAGTGAACTACAACATTTTAGGAATCAGTGAACTAAAATGGACTGGAATAGGTGAATTTAATACAGACAATTATATTTATTATTGTGGGCAATAATCCCTTAGAAAAAATGGAGTAGCCCTTACAGTCAATGAAAGAATCTGAAACGCAGTACTTGGGTGCAATCTCAAAAATGACAGAATAATGTTGGTTCACTTCCAAGGCAAATCATTCAATATGCAGTAAACCAAGTCTATGTCACTACCACTAATGCTGAAGAAGCTGAAGTTGAATGGTTCTATGAAGACCTACAAGGCCTTCTAGAACTAACACCACCAAATGATATACTTTTCATCATAGGGGACTGGAATGCAAAAGTGGGAAGTCAAGAGATACTAGAATAAAGGCAAGTTTGGCCTTGGAGTACAAAATTAAGCAGGAAGAAGGTTAACAGAGTTTTGCCAAGAGGACACACTGGTCAAGGTAAACACCCTCTTCCAACAACACAAAAGAAGACTCTGGACATGGACATCACCATATGGTCAATTCCTAAAATCAGATTGATTATATTCTTTGCAGCTGAAGATGGAGAAGGTTTATACAGTCAGCAAAAACAAGACTAGGAGCTGATTGTGACTCAGATCATGAGCTCCTTTTTCAAAATTCAGATTTAAAATTCCTCTTGCTTCTGTTGTGTGCTACCTGGTGGGCAAGGCTAGTCCAGAGGCTTGTGCATTTATCCTCTTGCTAAGAGATTTAACTGGCTTTGGACACGACTGAGCGATTTCACTTTCACTTTTCACTTTCATGCACTGGAGAGGAAACGGCAACCTACTCCAGTGTTCTTTCCTGGAGAATCCCAGGGATGGAGGAGCCTGTGGGGTCTATTGGGTCGCACAGAGTCGTACACGACTGAAGTGACTTAGCAGCAGCAGCAGTGGTGACCAGAGTCTGCCCTGGATATTAAGCAGGATCTTCTCTTTGTTCTGTGTTTGTCACTACACTGTTAGGGGTGTGGCCTTCTCCCTAGTTGCTGGAATAGAGGCCCCAGATCTGTTTCTTAACTGTGTTTCTTACCTTTAGCATGAGATACGTGGGATGAGAGCACTTCCACTGGGAGAGAAGCCACTGAGTATTTCTCTTCTGAAGCTCTGTATCTATGAGTATGCTCTTGTTATGTCCCCTTTCACACAGAAGGCTCTCAAAGTATATTCTTGTTGGCACTGATTTAAGTTCCACCTTAACTGCTGGTATGCTGGCATTTGTCCCTGATGACTCTCAGCAGGCCATTTGTGCAGATCCACTGAGGTCATGTCAGGAATGCCATTGTCATGGCACCAACTGTGGGAGCTATGGAGGGAGATCAGATTCTGGCCTGGCCCAACCCTCACAGGTATATGTGCCCATTAAGTCCACTACTGCTGCTAAAGTCATACTTGTCCCAGTTTCAGGAGTGCTTGCCCTTTTGGAGGTTTTTTTCAGGGGCTGAATTTAGGAAGCCTTCAGCAAAGGTGTAACTTTACGTTTCACGCAGCCATAGAGATTTCAGCTTTTCTTCCTTAGTCACATGGTCCTTGGGGCTTAGCTGTGGTTTCAGCCCCATGTCTGCTTGTGTTCTTCCCACTGGATTCTTCTCCAAAGAGTGCCAGAGCACACAATCTTATCAGGCTGGAAGGAGCTGGAACCAAGGTGGCAATCAGAGCAAGCAGGGTGCCTAGACAGGAGGGTGCTAGGGTAGTGATTGGAACACATGAGCCCTTTGGGTAACAATCAAGGGGAGCAGATTGCCCAGGTAGGGTAGAAGAGGCAATGGCAGGGCTCAGGTGAGAAACCTCCCTAGTGCTGGTGGAGGCAGGGACTGGCATGTGAGGAGAGAGGCTACAATGGTGGCACATTACTGAACAATTATGCTTCACTTACTTCTGTCACATTCTGGTCTTCCTCTGAGAGCATTCTTGGCTGCAGAGCTCCTCACTCCCATCCCCTCAGGCTTTCTCCACCCAGCCAACATCAGTCCTCTCTCCAGGTCTGTTCTCCAAACCTTGCATTCCAGCATCAGCCCCTCTCAGCACTGGTGGCTACCCATCTCAGGGTGGGGTGCACAGGGTTGTGGCATGAACCATCGGTGTAGGTCTCACTCTGTCCTACCCACCACAGACCAGTTATGAGCCTCTCTTCTGAGCTTCTGAAGCTCCCTGGTGGTCAGTTGATCTCCCTGCTGGTAAGGGAGCTTCCCCACATGTGATAACCTCACTTAACCTTCATCTTCCAGTGGGGTACAGGTCTCATTCTGCTTCCCTCTTCTCGTTTTTTCCTTTTTTTTTTTTTTTTATCCTATCAGGTTAAGTAGGTATCTTTCTAGTCCTTTCAGGTGTCCGGAGGCCTCTACTAGTGTTCAGCAGGTGCTCAGTGAGAACTGTTTCATTTATAGAGGTATTATTTTGTGTGTTTGGAGGGAGAGATGAACGCCATGTCTTTCTAGTCCTCTGTCATCTTGGAAAGCACTAGACTGATTTTCTAAAAGCTTATTCACCTAAATATCAATTTCTGACTCTTAGCTGCATGATCTTAATTCTGAATAATAACCTCTATGTTGTCATTTTTCTAAATATCATCTGAATATATGTAAATATAAAAATTAGTAAAACATTGATTTGTATGTTGTTGTCCTAAGCACCCCAATATTACTAGAGGCACAAGACTAATGGTGTGTACTAAATGATTTGCACTGTCTGAGTGCACTTATGGCTAATAAGAAAACTGAACAAGATAAGAAATCAGATTCTGAGCTCATGAAGCTCAACTTCTCCAGCTGAAGCAAACTCACTAAAAATGTAAGGATTTAGGAGGTTCTTTGTTTTCATGAATAAGAATTAAACCCAACCTTCCTTCAAACTCTTAAAACTTTGATACTTAATGTTTGTTGTTTAGTGATATCAAAGAACATATTTGTTTTACATTGATAAAATTTTAAAAAATTATGAAGTAAAATCTTTCTTCACTAGATGCCAATTACAAATCATGTGGTATACAAATCTGGGATTTTCTCCCAGTCTTAGCAGTTCTTGATGCAAATGTCCTTATTTTACAGAATGAATTATAGGATATGGAAAAGAAAGGCTAAGACCAAACACTATCACTTCTCAGAAGTTTAACTAAAACACCAGTAGAAAATCTCCAAAGTTTCCAATTCCAAATTAGTCATTTGACAAAAATCCCTTTGTAATCATCTGCTATAAGCTGTTTTTACACACAATTTAATGTTCAAACTTCTGCTTTGTGGTTACTCCAGGGCAAACATCAACTCCTTGAAAATCAGTTCCAATTATAACTTAATGCAATGAAGAATTCAGGGGAAGAAAAACAGATTTTTTTCCCTTTTATAGGTGTTTGTTTTGAATAAAAAATATTTAGCAAAACAGAAATGGATAAAATAATTCGAAACAAAAAGACAAGATGATGTCTTAATACTTTAGATAAGTTGTCAGAAAAATAGAGTTGAAACATTCAACTTTCATGCATGACACAAATAACTAGTTTAAACATTTGTGACTGGAAAAGAGCTTTCATCAGACAAATGGTAAAACTGTGTAAGAGTGAGTTCCATTCTACTCAATTTATCCATCTTTTTTTTTTAAGTGAATTGTATTCTCTTGATCTTTATTCCATCAATATTGTTGATATAGTTATAACTGATAATAGCTGCTGCTTAACATTTCAAACTTTGATCAAAACCTTGTAATGTATTGGCACCTTGCATTAAACCTGTCTCTTATACACATCTCCCAGATAGGGTAGAAGAGGCAATGGCAGGGCTCAGGTGAGAAACCTCCCTAGTGCTGGTGGAGGCAGGGACTGGCATGTGAGGAGAGAGGCTACAATGGTGGCACATTACTGAACAATTATGCTTCAGTTACGTCTGTCACATTCTGGTCTTCCTCTGAGAGCATTCTTGGCTGCAGAGCTCCTCACTCCCATCCCCTCAGGCTTTCTCCACACAGCCAACATCAGTCCTCTCTCCAGGTCTGTTCTCCAAACCTTTCATTCCAGCATCAGCCCCTCTCAGCACTGGTGGCTACCCATCTCAGGGTGGGGTGCACAGGGTTGTGGCATGAACCATCGGTGTAGGTCTCACTCTGTCCTACCCACCACAGACCAGTTATGAGCCTCTCTTCTGAGCTTCTGAAGCTCCCTGGTGGTCAGTTGATCTCCCTGCTGGTAAGGGAGCTTCCCCACATGTGATAACCTCACTTAACCTTCATCTTCCAGTGGGGTACAGGTCTCATCCTGCTTCCCTCTTCTCGTTTTTTCCTTTTTTTTTTTTTTTTATCCTATCAGGTTAAGTAGGTATCTTTCTAGTCCTTTCAGGTGTCCGGAGGCCTCTACTAGTGTTCAGCAGGTGCTCAGTGAGAACTGTTTCATTTATAGAGGTATTATTTTGTGTGTTTGGAGGGAGAGATGAACGCCATGTCTTTCTAGTCCTCTGTCATCTTGGAAAGCACTAGACTGATTTTCTAAAAGCTTATTCACCTAAATATCAATTTCTGACTCTTAGCTGCATGATCTTAATTCTGAATAATAACCTCTATGTTGTCATTTTTCTAAATATCATCTGAATATATGTAAATATAAAAATTAGTAAAACATTGATTTGTATGTTGTTGTCCTAAGCACCCCAATATTACTAGAGGCACAAGACTAATGGTGTGTACTAAATGATTTGCACTGTCTGAGTGCACTTATGGCTAATAAGAAAACTGAACAAGATAAGAAATCAGATTCTGAGCTCATGAAGCTCAACTTCTCCAGCTGAAGCAAACTCACTAAAAATGTAAGGATTTAGGAGGTTCTTTGTTTTCATGAATAAGAATTAAACCCAACCTTCCTTCAAACTCTTAAAACTTTGATACTTAATGTTTGCTGTTTAGTGATATCAAAGAAGATATTTGTTTTACATTGATAAAATTTTAAAAAATTATGAAGTAAAATCTTTCTTCACTAGATGCCAATTACAAATCATGTGGTATACAAATCTGGGATTTTCTCCCAGTCTTAGCAGTTCTTGATGCAAATGTCCTTATTTTACAGAATGAATTATAGGATATGGAAAAGAAAGGCTAAGACCAAACACTATCACTTCTCAGAAGTTTAACTAAAACACCAGTAGAAAATCTCCAAAGTTTCCAATTCCAAATTAGTCATTTGACAAAAATCCCTTTGTAATCATCTGCTATAAGCTGTTTTTACACACAATTTAATGTTCAAACTTCTGCTTTGTGGTTACTCCAGGGCAAACATCAACTCCTTGAAAATCAGTTCCAATTATAACTTAATGCAATGAAGAATTCAGGGGAAGAAAAACAGATTTTTTTCCCTTTTATAGGTGTTTGTTTTGAATAAAAAATATTTAGCAAAACAGAAATGGATAAAATAATTCGAAACAAAAAGACAAGATGATGTCTTAATACTTTAGATAAGTTGTCAGAAAAATAGAGTTGAAACATTCAACTTTCATGCATGACACAAATAACTAGTTTAAACATTTGTGACTGGAAAAGAGCTTTCATCAGACAAATGGTAAAACTGTGTAAGAGTGAGTTCCATTCTACTCAATTTATCCATCTTTTTTTTTTAAGTGAATTGTATTCTCTTGATCTTTATTCCATCAATATTGTTGATATAGTTATAACTGATAATAGCTGCTGCTTAACATTTCAAACTTTGATCAAAACCTTGTAATGTATTGGCACCTTGCATTAAACTTAATACACTGAAATATCAGTAGATCAGTCAATGTAGATATCCTTTCCAGTATCTAGTCAAGAGATGATACTAAGTCAATCATAGTAATATATTTCCCTTACCAGTGATTTGTTAAGATCAAAAAGTTCACAGCTCTGTCCTCATATTCAGAGAAGTCAATAAAAATTTAAACAGATAAAATTTAAATTTCAGGCATCAGTTCAGTTGCTCAGTCATGTCTGACTCTTTGCAACCCTATGGATTGTAGCATGTCAGGCTTCCTTGTCCATCACCAACTCTCAGAGTATGCTCAAACTCATGTCCATTGAGTCAGTGATGCCATCCGACCATCTCATCCTCTGTTGTCCCCTTCTCCTCCTGCCTTCAATCTTTCCCAGTGTCAGGGTCTTTTCCAATGAGTCAGTACTTCATGTCAGTTGGCCAACGTATTGGGGTTTCAGCTTCAGCATTAGTCCTTCCAATGAATATTCAGGACAGATAACCTCTTGCAGTCCAAGAGACTTTCAAGAGTCTTTTCCAACACCACAGTTCAAAAACATCAATTCTTCGGTACTCAGCTTTCTTTATGGTCTGACTCTCACATCCACACATAACTACTGAAAAACCACAGGTTTGAATATACAGATCTTTGTAGGCAGAGTAATGTCTCTGCTTTTTAATACGCTGTCTAGGTTGGTCATAGTTTTTCATCCAAGGAGCAAGTGTTTTAATTCCATGGCTGAAGTCACCATCTGCAGTAATTTTAGAGCCCTAGAAAATAAAGTCTGTCACTGTTTCCACTGTTTTTTCATCTATTTGCCATGAAATGATGGGGCCAAATGTCATGATCTTCATTTTTTTGAATATTGAGTTTTAAGCCAGCTTTTTCAATCTACCCTTTCACTTTCATCAAGAGGCTGTTTAGTTCTTCTTCACTTTCTGCCATAAGGGTGGTGTCATGTGTATATCTGATGTTATTGATATTTCTTCCAGCAATCTTGATTCCAGCTTGTGCTTATCCAGCCTAGCATACCTCATGATGTACTCTGCATATAAGTTAAATAAGCAGGGTGACAATATACAGCCTTGACATACTCCTTTCCGAATTTGAAACTAATCTGTTGTCTCATATCCAGTTCTAACTGTTGCTTATTGACCTACATACAGATTTCTCAGGAGGCAGGTAAAATGGTCTGACATTTCCATCTCCTGAGGAATTTTCCACAGTTTGTTGTGATCCACACAGTCAAAGGCTTTAGTGTAGTCAATGAAACAGACGTTTTTCTGGAATTCTCTTGCTTTTTATAAGATCCAGTGGGTTTTGGCAATTTGATATCTGGTTCCTCTGCCTTTTCTAAATCCAGCTTGAAAATCTGGATGCTCTTAGTTTACTGTTGAAATCTATCTTGGAGAATTTTGAACATTACTTCAGTAGCATTTGAGATGCGTGCAATTATGCAATAGTTTGAACATTGTTTGGCATTGCAACAATGCTATTTAGTTCTATCATGAACATCTCACTGAGGGAAGCTTAGAAGGTTAATAAATTTTTTGCTGTGAAATGACAGAGAGACCAAATTCATTGAACTTTTTGTCCTGAATGACTTGTCTGTACTAATTCCTTCATAGACCCTCAGTTTCCTCAACTAGGAAGTCATTCTCTCAAGTGAATTGAAAGCTAGTGGGGAGTATCTGAGACTTCAGTGCTTGGTAGACATTAATCCAGGCAACTACTCTTCCCAAAGACCTTTTCTGAGACTGAAAAGAAATGACCAAATGACCTCTGCCTAATCTTCTCCAAGGAAAGAAGCTGATATATGTTTATTTTTAGAGGATATCCTGAAACATAAAATATCCCCCTACTCTGTGAAGGATAAGGCTATCTGATTATTACAGAAGTGAAGTGCTGACAAATAGCAGATATGAGAATGGAAAAGCTGGTGCTGAAGAATTGAATGCAGAGTTTTGCTGCCACATCGAATGGATTTGAACTCCAGCTCTTTCACTGACTAACTGGCAGTGAGTAATTATTATTATTATTATTTGAGCCTCAACTGTCTCATTCTAAAGTATACTAATGTGTAAATTTCAAAGATTTGTATGACATGAGAATTCATGTTAACATAGACAGCATATTACCAGGCATATACTTTGCATGTTTTTAAACATAGATTCCCACTTCCATACAGAGTTGGCTTGATTCTTGACTCTTCCATGAACTCTACTGAAGCAGAGACACTGTTATACAATGTGGCATATTAAATATGGTCATACATTTTAAGACACAACTTTTATTGAGAATCTTCATTTATGTCTCTCCTCTTGAATGTGAATTGGCTATTGAAATGCTTTGTCCACTAGTACAGAGCAGGGTGATGCTGTTCTATTTTGGGGTTCCTGGACTTTGCTATTTGTGACTTGAATTTCATCTTCCTTAAAATACTCATAGAATTGACTGAGAATTAGAGATACCACATGAAGGGGTATGATATTACAAGAAAGCAGACAGGTGAATGGCCAGGCCCCAGGTATTCTAAGCCTCAGGCAATTTTGTGTTATTCTAATTGAGGGCCCAGTTATTTTGGGACAGCAAAGATGAGTCATTCCAAATGAAATCTGTTCAAATTTGAATTATAAACAGAAGAAATAACTGGTGTTGTCTAAAAATAATAAAGCTTAATGTTTGTAAGCAGTGACTGATATATGGACTATGGGATGAGATTTTATTAAGCTGCTCAAGGAGAAGGTCTAGAAGAGGAAGTCAGAGGATTAGGGGAGACTAGCCAGCATTAATCCATAGGTTTTGTTGGAAACAAGTTTATGTTTACAGGGGAATCTGAAAGGCATGCATTAATAGTATAGTTGCCATGATAGGGTCCTGAAGGATGTTTTGGAAAGGTTTAAGGAAGACTTGCCCCTGTATAGTGACTGCTTCTACACCTCTGAGAATCCTCAGCCAAGTAGTTGGTGTTAGGCCTGTCAGGACAAGCCATCAGAAAGAAGTGGATGTGGAAAGAAAGAAAGCAAGAGCAAGTTGAAACCTGCTGTACATATTTGCTTGCATCAGTTCTCCACTGCTGCTGTTAGTCATTCAGTCATGTCCAACTCTTTGCGACCCCATGGACTGCAGCATGCCAGGCTCACCTGTCCTTCACCAACTCACAGAGCTTACTCAAACTCATGTCTGTTGAGTCTGTGATGCCATCCAACCATCTCACCCTCTGTTGTCCCCTTCTTCTCCTGCCTTCAATCTTTCTCAGCGTCAGGGTCTTTTCCAGTGAGTCAGCTCTTCACATCAAGTGGCCAAAGTATTGGAGTTTCAGTATCAGTACTTCCAGTGAATATTCAGGATGAATTTCCTTTAGGGTTGACTGGTTTAGTGTCCTTACAGTCNCTCCTGCCTTCAATCTTTCTCAGTGTCAGGGTCTTTTCCAGTGAGTCAGCTCTTCACATCAAGTGGCCAAAGTATTGGAGTTTCAGTATCAGTACTTCCAGTGAATATTCAGGATGAATTCCCTTTAGGATTGACTGGTTTAGTGTCCTTACAGTCCAAGGGATTGTCAAGAGTCTTTTCCAGCACTACCATTCAAAGGCATCGATTCTTTGGCTCTCAGCCCTTTTTATTTTCCAGCTCTCATATCTGTAAATGATTACTGGCTAAAACATAGCTTTGACTATACAGACGTTTGCAGGCAGAGTAATGGCTCTACTTTTTAATATGTTGTCTCGATTTGTCATAGCTTTTCTTCCATGGAGTCTTTTAATTTCATGGCTGCAGTCCCCATCCACAGTGATTTTTGGAGCCCGAGAAAATAAAGTCTGTCACTGTTTCCATTGTTTCCCCATTTATTTGCCATGGAGTGATGGGATCGGATGCCATGATCTTAGATTTCTGAATTTCTATTTTTAAGCCAGCTTTTTCATTCTCCTCTTTCACTTTCATTGGCAGGCTCTTTAATTCCTCTTCTCTTTCTTCCTTAAGGGTAGTGTCATCAGTGTTCTCTTTAAGACCTTTAAGTTCCTCTTTTGTCTAGTTTTTATGCGGAAAACTACTGAGAAGGGGATTCTCAAAATAGACTTATCAGCATAACAAATTTGATGAAGTAAAATCCAGCATGTATATAATATACAGCATAGTGTTAGGAATAGCAAAAAATACACAGATATGTCAGATATGTCGTCACTTTTCCATATTTAAGACTATATGTGATTTATCATACCAAGAAAATAAAGTCTGTCACTGTTTCCATTGTCTCCCCATTTATTTGCCATGGAGTGATGGGATCGGATGCCATGATCTTAGATTTCTGAATTTCTATTTTTAAGCCAGCTTTTTCATTCTCCTCTTTCACTTTCATTGGCAGGCTCTTTAATTCCTCTTCTCTTTCTTCCTTAAGGGTAGTGTCATCAGTGTTCTTTTTAAGACCTTTAAGTTCCTCTTTTGTCTAGTTTTTATGCGGAAAACTACTGAGAAGGGGATTCTCAAAATAGACTTATCAGCATAACAAATTTGATGAAGTAAAATCCAGCATGTATATAATATACAGCATAGTGTTAGGAATAGCAAAAAATACACAGATATGTCAGATATGTCGTCACTTTTCCATATTTAAGACTATATGTGATTTATCATACCTTGTTAAAGATTGATGACTTTCTCCTATGCCCTTTAGGATTGTTACAAATAAAAGTATATATGCAAAGAACTAAGGTCAAATAAGAAAATAAATGGTTTATAAAAGACCTCAAAGTACCTAATTAAATTAAGTGAAGTTGTTGTTGTTGTTGTTTTTTTAACTGCATTAGAGGACACAGATCAGATGTGGATTTGTCAAGCTTGAATTGAAGGAAAACTTTCAATAAAAGCTAATTTGACCTCTTGCTTACAGGTAGAGGGAAGTTAGATACAGAAACAGTGATAGAGAGTGAGAAAGCAAGAGAAAGTAGGACCTTTATACCACTACTGTAGGTCCTTCCCTGATCCCTCATGATAGAAATCAGAAGAGAAGCTAATGAACCAGAATAACAGAGTAAAGAAGAGCCAGGAAAGTGTTTCATACCACAGAGGCACAATAATTCCATATATTAACAAAACATTAATGAATGCCAATATATGAATGATCTGGATCATTCTCTTAACCTTGGTGAAAAAATGGAAGCCAGAAGTTTTTACTGCAAGTCTCTATTCCCCATCCAGTTGACACAGAAGTAAAACTTACCTTATAGGTCCTATTCTTTTAAGACTTGTTTTTAATAAAGGCACATGGGTTAATTGCATATTTCACCTTTATTTCATTCTACTATATAATAACATTTATCCAAAACACAGGAGAGAAACTTATGTAAAGCAGAAGTCTTTAGAGGATTAACTTTCAAAGTGCTTAGGCAAGAGCTCATATTAAAATAATTATTTTAAATGCAAATAACAAATAATTGACTTTGTTCACGAGGGAAAGATTACACTCAAATATGTGTGTTAAATTTTATCCTTGAAAAATAACTATAAAGAAAATGTGATGATTAATTTATTAAGAAAAAACATTGGGTTAAAGCAATATAATATAGGAAAATTAAAAAGTATCAGGGAGCAAGGATTGTACAAATCTCTGCTAGGAAAGCTTTCTATAAATAACTAGAGACAGAAAGGGTTTATATTTGGCTATATTTTATAGTAAAACTTTGGTTAGCTACAATACTTGGGAAACAAATCTTAGGGTAATCTCATAAAAGAGGTTTCCTTTCTCTGAATGATTATCATCATTATATAATTTTCATAAGTTTATGGTGGTATAAACAGTATTCAGTGAATTGTACATATTTAAAATGCACAGTTTGACAATTTTTGACAGAAGGATAGATTTGAAAAATCATCACAATCAAGGTAGTAACATACTCATTGCCCTTAAAAGTTTCTTTATGTCCTATTTTAATCCCTCCCTTCTAGCTTTTACCCTCATTCCCAGGTAGCCAGTGATGTGTCTGTTACTACAAATTAATTTCTATTTTCTATACTTCTTTTTTTGGTAAGTGGAATCATAAAGTATGTATTTTTTTCTGGCTTCTTTCACTCAGGATAATTATTTTTAGATTCATTCACCTTGTTGACACTATCAGTACTTAATCTCTTTGATTTGATGAGTATTATTACACTGTACATTTAACTAGTTGCTGATGATGGTCATTTGAATTATTTATAGTGTTTGACTATTACAAATGAAGCTATTATTAAGATAAAAGTATTTGTATGAACATGTGATTTGATTTTTTTTCAGTAAACATTTGGAAGTAAAATGAGTGAAATCATGAAATACCTATGTATTTAATTTTTTTAAGTAATTGCCAAAATGTTATCTGAAGTAGTAGTAACATTTTTCATTCCCAACAAGAATGAATTCCCAACAGTAGTGAATAGTGANGAAAAAGCCTTTTGCATCAAGTTCCATGATGCATCCCTCCCAAAGTGGATAGCATGATATAAGCACCTGGAGAGTTGCCATTGTTGGGCCTCAGAGTTTAAAGCCTTTTCCTTATTTTTATACTAGCCTGTGCTTCCTTTCACATAGCCCCATTTTTCAGCATTTTCTTGTTCTTGTGGGGAACACTGGGGAGTTCAGGGGAGCCAATCACTAGAGCTATAACTTGTTCAAGTTTCTGCAATCTAGTTGCTTTTTTGCAATTTGATCAGCTTTACTGTTCCTTTGGATCACAGAAGATCCATTCCTCTGATGGCATCTACAGTGTACTGCTATCTGGATTGGAGGCTGCATTGCTTCTAAAAGTGCAAGAGTCAAATCTTTGTTTTATGGGAGAATTTCTAGCAATTAATATTCCTCTTTCTTTCCAAATGACAGCATGAGCATGTAGCACAGGGAAGCCACATTTACAGTGAGTAAAAATATTTAATTTATTTTCCTTCCCTAATTGCAAAGTTCTCATTAATGCAATGAGCTCAGCCTTTGGGACAGCTGTCTAGGGTGGCAGAGCCTTGGCATCTATGACTTCATCTAGAAACTAAGTATTGTCTGCTTTTTGAGTTTCCATTTCTATAAAACTGCTCCCATCAGTAAAGATTAAGCCTCAGGGCTATCAAGAGGCTCATCTAGAAGGNAATTGACCAAAAGGTTAAACAAACAAGGGCTCTAAAGAACAATAGCCATTAAAGGGCCTAGAAACAGAAGGAAATAGGTTAACTTTGGACTTCTGGGTTAACTGTTGACCAGATAATGGAAGTTATATCACCGCTGCCAAAATTATGAGACTACTCTGCCTGGTTGTATATTTCCTTAATAGTAACTTTTACATGTCCTGTTGCATTGATCAAAGTGCAACAGGATGTTTTATTTATCACATAAACTCTACCTTGTTTTACCAGAAGGTACTCAGGGGCCAGACAATTGTCAAGAACCATATCAGCCTATTAAAGGAGAGGTCCTAAGTTCCATTAAAATTTCAAGTAAAACCCAACCCAGTGCATCATTTTACTTATCTGATGATGATCCCTGTCTTTTGAATAGGTATCTCAGATCTTCCACTGTCTCACAGGTGAATTGTTCTATTGTGACTGACAGGGTTTCTGGAGATAAAAGCTTTAGTCTGGACAAATGTACCCAACTAGATATTCAACTACAAGATATTCCTTGCAGTTTGATAGCAGTGGAGGTGGTTAACATTACTTAATTGGGGCCCTTCCATTTTGGCAATAGCTGGTCTTAAGAAGACTCCTATTTCCAAGTTTTAAGAACTTGGTCCCTTGGGTTTATTTCTGAAGGTAATGCTCCCTCCTCTGTATTTTTAGTGGAAGCTGGTAGTGTCTTGTGGGCATTGTCCTGGACTGACTTCTGAACTTGTCCTAAATTAATGATATATCTCAGGGCCTGGTTCATGTCCTCATCCAGTAGAATGTCAGTAGTAAAAGAAAAAGCCTTTCAAATGGACTGTGTCCCCAGTCCTGGGGGATAAATGGAACTTGAGGAGTGCAATAGGAAACAAGGTGGTCCAGGGTTTATCCATTTCTTGGCAGAGCTTTGCTAAAGGTTTTCTTTAAAGTATGGTTCATTTTTTCTACTTTCCCTGATGACTGGGGGGGGGCTAAGAGGTGTATAGGTTATAGTCCATCCCTAGGTCTGCTGCAAACCCCTGTATGATTTTGGCTATAAGAGAGGGACTGTAACCTCTCTGGAGGGACTTTGGAAGTCAAAAACAAGAATTTTTTTTTTTTTTTAAAGGGACTTCAGTCAGTCAATCAGTTCAGTTGCTCAGTCATGTACAACTCTTTGTGACCCCATGGACTGCAGCACACCAAGCTTCCCTGTCCATCACCAACTCCCAGAGCATGCTCAAACTCGTGCATGTAGGAGTCATTGGAGCCATCCAACCGTCTCATCCTCTGTCGTCCGCTTCTCCTCCCACCTTTAATCCTTCCCAGCATCAGAGTCTTTTTCCAGTGAGTCAGTTCTTCGCATCAGGTGATCAAAGTATTGCTTCATCCAGCCAGTATTTTGCATGACGTACTCTACAAAAAAGTTAAATATACAGGGTGACAATATACAGTCTTGATGTATTCCTTTCCCTATTTTAACCAGTCCATTGTCCCATGTCCTGTTCTAATGTTGCTTCTTGACCTGCATACAGACTTTTCAGGAGGCAGGTAAGATGCTCTGCTATTCCCATCTCTTTAAGAATTTTCCACAGTTTGTTGTGATCCACACAGTCAAAGACTTTGGCATAATCAATAAAGCAGAAGTAGGTGTTTTTCTGAAATTGTCTCATTTTTCTGATGATCCAACAGATTTTGGCAAGTTGACCTCTGGTTCCTCTACCTTTTTAAAATCCAGTTTGAATATCTGGAAGTTCATGGTTCATGTACTATTGAAGCCTGGCTTGGAGAATTTTGAGCACTACTTTGCTATCATGTGAGATGAGTGGAATTGTGCCATGGTTTGAACATTATTTGACATTGTCTTTCTTTGAAATTGCCTTACTATGGAATTGGAATGAAAACTTATCTTTTCCAATCCTGTGGCCACTGCTGAGTTTTCCAGATTTGCTGGCATATTGAGTGCAGCACTTTAACAGCATCATTTTTAAGGATTTGAGATAGCTCAACTGGAATTCTATCACCTCCATTAGTTTTGTTCATAGTGAGGCTTCCTAAGCCCCACTTGTACTTACAGACTTCCATAGCCTTTTCAGATTGGGTGGAGGAAGGCTTCAACCCATACTATGAAAATATTGACCAACACCAGAAAGAAAGAAAGTGAAGTTGCTCAGTTGTGTCTGACTCTTTGCAACCCCATGGACTTTAGCCTACCAAGCTCCTCCATCCATGGGACTTTCCAGGCAAGAAAACTGGAGTGGATTGCCATTTCACCAGAAGAAATGTATATCCTTATTGTAGAAGCATTTGAATAAAATCTAACTGCCTGTCTTCCCCTGTATATGTCCCTTGGCATTGAATTGACCTGAGGAATGAAGGGAACCAGATGGGTCTGTGGGCACATAAATCACAGGTAAGCATTATTTGTGTTACTCTTCTTTTAATCACCTTCTGTGAAAGAGCCTTTTGCATCAAGTTCCATGATGCATCCCTCCCAAAGTGGATAGCATGATATAAGCACCTGGAGAGTTGCCATTGTTGGGCCTCAGAGTTTAAAGCCTTTTCCTTATTTTTATACTAGCCTGTGCTTCCTTTCACATAGCCCCATTTTTCAGCATTTTCTTCTTCTTGTGGGGAACACTGGGGAGTTCAGGGGAGCGAATAACTAGAGCTATAACTTGTTCAAGTTTCTGCAATCTAGTTGCTTTTTGCAATTTGATCAGCTTTACTGTTCCTTTGGGTCACAGAAGATCCATTCCTCTGATGACATCTACAGTGTACTGCTATCTGGATTGGAGGCTGCATTGTTTCTAAAAGTGCAAGAGGCAAATCTTTGTTTTATGGGAGAATTTCTAGCAATTAATATTTCTCTTTCTTTCCAAATGACAGCATGAGCATGTAGCACAGGGAACCCACATTTACAGTGAGTAAAAATATTTAATTTATTTTCCTTCCCTAATTGCAAAGCTCTCATTAATGCAATGAGCTCAGCCTTTGGGACAGCTGTCTAGGGTGGCAGAGCCTTGGCATCTATGACTTCATCTAGAAACTAAGTATTGTCTGCTTTTTGAGTTTCCATTTCTATAAAACTGCTCCCATCAGTAAAGATTAAGCCTCAGGGCTATCAAGAGGCTCATCTAGAAGGCCGGACCTGCTGGAACAGGTTTGTTCTAGAGTCTTTATACACTGATGCAGTAATTGTCCACTCTCAACTGCTGGAAGCAGAGTTGCTGGATTTAGGATTTGGCACACCTTTAAGATAATGTTGAGGGTATTTATTAGGAGAGTTTGATATCTTGTTAGCCTTCCTCCAGTCAACCAATGATATCCTTTGACTTCCAACACCGATTATACCTGATGAGGGTTAACACACATAAATGTCGTCCCAGGGTGACCTTGGAAGCCTCATCAACCAACAGGGCTGTGACTATTCCTGCCCACAGGCAGCTTGGGGCAGCCCAGAGCCGCCAAGTCTAGTTTAGTAAAGTAAGCCATTGGTCTCTGATTGGTTCCAGCTTTAGGGTCAGGACTCCTAGTGCTGTCACTGACCTCTTGTGAACACGTGGAGTAAAGGGCTTGTCCAAATTTGGAAGACCCATTGCTGGTTCTCTACTCAGTCTTTAGAGTCTCAAAGGCCTGCTAGTGGTCCTTATTCCACTGAAGGGGCTCCCTTTCTCCTCCCTTTAGAGCCTCATATAGGGCTTAGCTGAATTCAGCCATTTTAAGAAAGCCTTGTAGTTCCCTCTTTGTGACTGGAGATAGTAATGCAATAACTACTGTTTGATCTATGGCCGAGGCTCATGCTCCTGGGGTCCAAAGCAAATCCTAAATATTGAACCCATTGCGTTGATATCTGAGCCTTGAAGAGACTTCATATTCCTTTTTTGCCAGAAATTTAGGACCCTACCAGTATTTTGAACGATATAGAGAGTGGATGTGTAGGAATACAGAAAAATGCATCTTTGAGGTGAGGTCCCAAACAGAGAAATACTGGATATTCCCTGGCACTTGGATGAGGAGTGTGCCAGGGTTTGGCACTCATGGGTGATTGGAGATGACTGCTTCATTCACTGCTCATAAGTATTACACAAACCAATACTCCCCAGTAGTCTTCTAAACAGGGAAGATTAGGGGTTGCAAGAGGATTGGCAGGGCCTAATGAATCTGTGCTTTAGAAATTTGCTGAGGAGGGTTTGGATTTTCCTCAGGACCTCAGGGTATAAAGGATATGATCTCTTCCAGGGGTATTTCCCCCAGGCTTTATTTTTACTGGGGGAACACATTTTGTCCTTCCTAGTACCAAGGTATCCCAAATTTCAGCATCTACTCTAATTTTGGAGGGAAGGTCTTGGGGAATATTTTGTTGTCCAACAAGTGACCTGGAACTACTAATAGGTGCATTCTCTGTTTGGATTCTTTATATCCTTGTACTCATCCTGTCCAAGACTGTACTAGCTCCTAACTTATTTAACAAATCTCTCCTGATGAGGGGGACAGGGCATTCTGGTATATACAAAAAAAAGAGTGAGTAATAATAATAGACTGAATTCCATGAGTAAAAGAGATGCAAATTGCCCTACATTTGGCTGTCCATCAACTTGTCACATTATAGTTACAATTGGAGAGGGAGCCACCTGAAAAATTCAGAACAAAGCAGGTGGCTCCAGTGTCTGCAAGAAATTCAGTTCTCTTCCCTCCACATCAAGGCTGACCTGAGGCCCTGCTGGAGTAATGAGGAGGGACAGTGTGAGATCTGGCACCCCATTGGTGAGTGTGCAGGAGTCTCTCATCCCAGAGACTTGCAAGGAACTGGGGCTTGTTGGGGTCACCCCATGGGCATCCTACAGGAGGGCATTCAGGACATTCCCCCTTCCACTGTCCTCTTTTCTGACAAAAGGCACACTGGTTCACACCCAGGTGATTTCTTGTTCTGTCCAGCCTCCACTGCCCTCCAGGGTCCCCTCGAGGTGATGGTTGAATCAGAGCAGCCAAAAGCTGTGTTTTATCTTTATCCCTATTAGCCTTCTCAGTTGTTATAGACGTTGAAGTCCTCCTTTACCAAGTTTGACAGTGGGGTTTGGAGCCCAGACTGAAGCTTTCATAATTTTCTCTAGGTGTCAGGAGTAGTCTGGCTGATAAAATATATGGCCAACTATATCCTCCATTCTGTGAAGCCAGTATGGTGTACCTCCTGAACACCTCTTGCTTTCTTAGATTAGTATTAGAATGGTATATTTCCCCCGTGCATTTACTTTTCATCTATTTTATCTTTAAAGTGAGTTTCTTATCTTTATTGACTGAGAACTTCTCCATGGGACATCAATTCTCTAGAACAAATTTCCAGATCTCCTATATGTCAGTGCTAGGAAGTTTCTACGGGTGCCCCATAGTGAGTCATTAGAAAGTACTAGAACCCGAAGGCTGACTAGGGTGTATCTACTCAACACTGGTAACACCTATGTGAAATAAGTGCCAGAACATTACCTGGAACTGGAAATTTTCACAATAGGAAGCCAATGGAGAGGGGTTTTCCTTGCAATTAAAATTTATATTATTTAGAACCATTAATTATTCATATTTACTTAAGATTTCCTTGGCCTCACTTAGTATTTCTTCTTTCTTTACTCAGTTTTTGCTGTTTTTTTTCACTGTAACTATTACTTTGTGGCTATATGTATTTTACTTCTGTTTTCATTTCTCTCTTCCTTGAAAGGAAATTCTGGCTGATTGAGGGTCCCCTTTTAAGTGATGCATTTGCACAATGAAGTAAAGTGAAAGTCACTCAGTGGTATTCAACTTTTTGCAACCCCATGGACTATGCAGTCCATGGAATTCTCCTGGCCATAAGACCGGAGTGGGTAGCCTTTCTCTTCTACAGGGGATCTTCCCAACCCAAGGAATAAACCCAGGTCTCCCTCAAAGCAGGCAGATTCTTTACTAGCTGAGCCACAAGGGAATCCCAAGAATATTGTTGTGGGTAGCCTATCACTTCTCCACAGATCTTCCAGACCCAGGAATTGAACCAGGGTCTCCTGCATTGCAGGCAGATTCTTTACCTACTGAGCTATCAGGAAATCCTCCATTTGTACAATAAAATTGCTATATTAATATATTACAAACTATTTTGAAAATAAAATTCAGATTATTTCCTAAGGAACATGTTTAAAATAAGACTGACACAGAATGTAATATCTTCCTATACAAATGAAAAAGTCATATATAGTTACCATTCTGTGCATGAAAACTGGTTTCAATTCCTGTTCCATTTATTGGAAGAAGCACTTTTGTTTTTAGTTAGCATTTAAAGGGGCTATATGTGTTAGTCTTAGTATAGCAGTTACATTAGTATTACCTTCTTACTAGAGAGATGAGCTCATGGATATTCCAAAATCATTTTCTCTTTGTACCTATGAGTTGGCTCCAAGGTCTCCTACTCCCGATACCAAAATCCACAGATGCTCAAGTCCTTTATATAAAATGGAGAAGTAGAAAGGCTGGAATTTGAGACATGATTTGAAATAGCTGCTATGTTACATTTTTAGTAATTTCTGTCATTTGGCTCAAAACCCAACAAAACCTCAAATCATTTTACTGTGATGAAACTTGCATCAGTCATTTCCCACTCACACTGTCAGTGTGGCTTCAGTGTTCTTTACTGTCTTTGCTGGGAGACACTGATGACATACTTTAGGAAATAAACTTGCATTATAGAATTATAGGGTACTAAGTTTGGCTTAGTAATGAAAATATTAGTTGTTACTGAAGGCAGCCTGCAGGTGCAACCATATAAGGATAGTGTTGTCCTGAAACTGGATAATTTATGTAAATTCCAATTAAACTTGTTGGTTGTAAACTAAGATCCCCAGGACTCATGTGCTTATTAAATCTGTGTAATGTGTTTATTAAATCACGCAAATCCTTTGCCAGATTTAACAATGTAATTTACTTTCTTGGTTTGACTCTCATGTACAAATATTTATCCATGGTCAGTTTGTTTGTATCCACAATAATCAGTTTTTCTGTTACATTTTAACTCATTTTAATGTCACATCAGGGAATAGAACCAATATTTTCCTTACAACTATACCCTTTATATAGAATTGTTGTCAGCAGTACTTATAAATTCAGCAGGTGTAATTTATAACTATGACTATTTGTATACTTTTCAATGTTACATTACTAATTTTTGTTTAGTTATTCATATATATGTGTATGTATATATACATAAACTATATGTGTTGCCATTTAGGAATATGACTATATTATCTTTATATTGGGCTGGATATAAAGTAAATTCAGGTTTTTCCATAGCATCATATGGGAAAACCTGAACAATTTTTTTTGCCAGCTCAATAGAAAGAATATGCTATTGTAGTATGACTGAGAATGTGATTTGTAAAATCCAAAGCCCTTATAAGAGCCTTGCAAAGTCCTCCATTATTTAGCCTAGACTTCATTTCTTAAAACTTTCCTATTCACCTGTTGTGCTTCAGCACATTTGCCTCCTGTTTTCTTCAAACACAATACACCTCAAACATGAAGTAACATTAGGATCATCTAGGCTGCAGATTGCAGTGCTCAATTCCAGAGCTTCTGCATTAGTAGTTTGAGGTAGAGAACAAAAATTTGCCTAACAGGTTCGTTGATGATGGTGATGCTGCTAGTTCAAGGACCCCAATTTGAGAACACCTGCTCAAACAAGGGAAGCTATTTCCTACCTTAACACTCTTCTCACTTCCTATTTCATCTCCCTGGAAAGCCCTTCCCCTAGAGACGTTTTCTTGATACCATTCAGGTTTATACTCAGTTGTCATATCTTGGGCCATATTTCAGGAAATGTTTCTCCTGTCTAAAGTAGCACTCTTGCGACTCTAGACCGTTTATGTTCTTACATAGTACTTTACTCTGTCCCTGTATCTGTCTCTTTCAAACACACTTTAGAAAGCTTTGTGTTTATATAATATATGGTATACTGTTCAGCTGAAAGATTTATGGTCTTCTAAAAGATTTACTCTTGGTTTCAGGTTCAGAGGATTCACTGGCAAAATATCTGCTCTACACTTAAGTAAGCAAGAAATAAGGAAGTTTATTATAGTAGTAGCATGTTACAGTATGAGCACAAGTAATATAGTAAGATGTAATTATGTATACATATATACATTGCTACAAGAAATATATGTCATCAAATTGGGGAAACATATCCAAATTCAAGCAACACTGATAGAGTCCCTCATTGAGAGGTCCTGGGCAGTATGTCCACCCCACGGTTGAGACATCAGACTGCCATCCAAAGGAGTCCTTCATTTATCACCAAGCTGTAAGTGGATAGCCATCAGCTTACATGCAAAGATGCACCTCTGACTATTATGTTAAATGCTTACATCTCTAGTAGTTAGGAGAAGGCAATGGCACCCCACTCCAGTACTCTTGCCTGGAAAATCCCATGGATGGAGAAGCCTGGTAAGCTGCAGTCTATGGGGGTCACTAAGAGTCGGACACAACTGAGCAAATTCACTTTCAATTTTCACTTTCATGCATTGGAGAAGGAAATGGCAACCCATTCCAGTATTCTTGCCTGGAGAATCCCAGGGACGGGGGAGCCTGGTGGGCTGCCGTCTACGGGGTCGCAGAGTTGGACACGACTGATGAGACTTAGCAGCAGCAGCAGCAGCTATTAGTTAAGTCTCAGAATGTTCACTGATCCTCAGAAACTGGACAGATTTCCAAGGCCCAGGGAACTTTGCGACTCACTCCCATCCTCATCTGTTGGTCCCCAAGACCTGTTAATACTTTTGCCATTTCTGCCAGTCAGCAGCTCCTCATGTAATTCCTTTAAGGGTCTCTGTTCAATTAAAGGCCTATTGTTGCATCTAAAGCCTGAACAGGACAACTTATATTAATTTTCCTAACATATAGGGAATAAATAAATATAGAACTTTTTAATTTATTTATTTGAATGCAATCTGCCTTGTGTACTAAAATGTGATACCCTTGATGAAGAGGACATTTTTGTTGTTGTTGTTTACTGCCAAATCCTCATCAAGTAGAACAATGCCTGTTGCATAATAGACTTTCAACAAATATTCATTCACTAAATGAATACATTGTAAATCCGTCACACTCCTTTTTCCAAAAGTATGAACAAAGCTGAAAGAGTTATGAAGAGTAAAATTTGAGGCTATATAAAAAAATATACTCTTTATATAAAGAGTAAGGCATACTGAGTAAGAGTAAGTCATATTGGTCTTTATGATGCAGTAGAATGGTACAAGGGAAATAATATTAGACATAGAAGAGTACTTCCTGAATATCAGCTCTGATCATGTCAAGTAAACTGTAAAACTATGAGTGAATCTCACTTTCTTCACCTAATGACCACATGGTTATGATGATTCAGTGAGACAACCTCTTTAAAAATCTGTTATTCAGTAGTATCTGAAAAGACTCTATAATCTCCTTTGGCATAATCCCTTTTAGGTAACAGAGATTAACATTTCCTGATATCTCTCAGTGATTGAAAGTTAGAAAGTGAAAGTTACGTCACTCAGTCGTGTCCGACTCTTTGCAACCCCGTGGACTGTTGCCCACCAGACTCCTCCATCTATGGGATTCTCCAGCAAGAATACTGGAGTGGGTTGCCATTCCTTCTCCAGGGGATCTTCCTGACCCAGGCATCAAATCCAGGTCTCCCACACTGGAGGCAGACACTGTAACGTCTGAGCCACCAGGGAAGACCTCTCAGTGATTGCATAACTCTATAAAGAACTGCTATAGGAATCTAAGCTACACTAGAGTCTCTCTTGATACAAGGAGAAGTATTGTTACTATGATAACAACACAGTGCTTTAATAACTCACATATCCATTAGAATTCATGGGAGGGCACTTCCTTTCAGGAAGATGATGAAGATTCAAAATACAACTGTGTGGATTCAATTATTACTTAGAAATATCCATCCCTTCCCTCATTCCTGCCCCCCAACACTCCATGTACAGAGAAATCTCTGCCCCTTAACTTTGGGTTTAGCCACGGAATATGCTTAAGCCAATATAATGTTAGTAAGCCTGATGTATTCATAAACTTGCAAAATTCTTATATCATTGTGCTTTCCTTCTTATACTTTGCCTTTGTTAAAAGAATTACATATTCAGAGTCGCCTGACAGTCCCAGAAAAAATATTGCAAACATGTGGAACAGAGTCTCCTGTTGAGCAGACAAAGTGAACTTAAACTTAAAAGCTTTAACACAGCAAATAAAATCATTAATTAAAAACAACTACTGAATGGGAAAAAATATTTGCAAATGATATGACTAATACAGGGTTACTGTCCGACATACATAAAGAGCTCACAAAACTTAACATCATAAAAACAGCTCAATCAAAAAATGGCCAGAAGGCCTGAATAGACATTTTCCAAAGACTAAATGTAGATGGCCAACAGATGCATGAAAAGATGCTCAGCACCACTAGTCATCAGGGAAGTGAAAACCAGAACCACAGTGAGATTATCACCTCACACATATCAGAATGGCTATCATCAGAAAGACCACAACAAATTTTGGCAAGGATTTGGAGAAAAAGGGACCTTCTGACACTGTTGTTGGGAATATAAATAGGTGCAGCCACTGTGAAAAACAGTAGGAAAGTTTCTCAAAAAACTAAAAATAGAGCTACCTTATGACTCAACAATTTCACTCCTAAGTGTACATCCAAAATATCCAAAAACAGTAATATTAAAAGATAAATGCACCCCAATGATCATAGTTTTATTATTTATAACTATCAAAGTAAGAAAGCAACCTAAGTGTCCATCAACATATGAATGGATGAAAAGATGTGGGCTGTGTGTGTGTATAAATATGTTTATATAGGTAGATGATAGAATACTAAGTATTAAAAAGAATAAAATAATGCCATTTGAAGCTACATGGATGGGCTCAAAGGATATTATGTTAAATGAAATAAGTCAGAGAAAGATAAATACTGTATAATATCACTCATATGTGAAATCTAAAAATATATATATATCACTACCTAGGTAATAAAACAAAAAGCAGACTTGGATCTAGATAACACACTAGTGATTACAAGTGAGAAGAGGAAAGAGGGCAAGGGTGATAATATATGTATAGGAGATTAAGAGGTTCAAACTATTATGCATGATACTTGTACAGGGATATACTATAAAACACAGGGAATATGGCCAATATTTTATAATTATAAATGGGTTATAACCTTAAAAATTGTGAATCACTCACTATGTTGTACCAGTAACATATAGTATTATACATAAATTATACTTCAATTTTTTAAAAAGTGCATCTACAGCTCCATTGGGAAAACATATTTTCTTCACTAGGAAATATATTCTATTATTATTTATGACTGTGTTTGGTCTTTGTTGCTGTGCAAGCTTTTCTTTAGTTGCAGAGAGTGAGGGCTACTCTAGTTGCAGTGCACTGGCTTCTCATTGTAGCGGCTTCTCTCGTTGCCAAGCACAGGCTCTTGAGCACTCAGGTTTCAGTAGTTGCAGCACATGGACTCAGCAATTGTGGCTCCCGTGCTCTAGAGCACAGACTTAGTAGTTGTGGTACATGTGCTTAGTTGCTCAGTGTCATGTAGGATCTTCCCAGACCAGCAGCTGAACTCATGTCTCCTACACTGGCAAGTGTATACTTTACCACTGAGCCACCAGAAAAGTCCAGAAATATATTCTAAATAAGAGTTTTGTTTTTTTTTTTTTAACAGAGTTGCTGTGGATTTTAAATGAGATGCTATAAGTATTAGGTAGTACTCTGTTATAAGCTTATGCACTTATCAGGCACTGAGCTAAGTCCTAAAGCTCAGTTAACCATTGCAATGACATTGTAAATTAGAAACTATTATTATTATTACGTATCTCAAATAAGGGAACTGAGGTTTTTAGAAGTTTGGAAATTTTCCTACAAACTACTAAGAATTATTAGCAGCTCTCTCTTGGTCCAGAGTTCATGACATTAACTACACATTTGGGCTACTACGCAACTGTCATTTCTTCTCCCTACTGCCCAACATTATAAGACTATTTTGGGAAAAAAGAATGCTTATGGATTTAGCATTCAGTGAGTTTCTCCTATTAGTTTTATGATAAGTAAATATAAGCCATACCTATGCTCTTTTGATTATTAAAAAATTATTGAAACATTCTAAAGAATGTTTCAGTGGTTCCATATATAGGATGCAGGGATTTCCTCATGGATTTGAGAAATTGCTGATAACATTAAGCCCACTGTTCAAACATATAAATGAAATGTTTGTGGATTGTTACATTTTATAAACCTTCATGAAATATTATATGCAACTTCTGTCATTTTATATAACATTCTTTAAAAAGTTTTAACACATAACTTCCTTCAGTACCTTAGATAGCTTTATGTAGTTTTAGATTAGGCCCAAATACTTCAAAAAAATTATTCTCTGAGAAAAAGATGGTTATTTAAAACCAATCTTTTGTTTTTATTCCCAGAAAGTATTTCTAAGCATTTTTTGGGAAAATTTTTTGAAAGGAATAATTTATGTTTGTTTTCAAATAAATGTTTGGCAATTATGTATCCTAACCTCCTTGAAATCAGAACACATCAATGACCTGTTCTGAACCTATTTTTCTATTACTCAAATTGTCCTCTTCATAAAGCCTAATGGATCAGTCTCTCCGATTATAAATCATAAGACTTCCTCATTTATTTCTTAGTAATTTGAACTTACCTATTCTTATCTTGATCAGATAAATTAAAAATATTCCTTCATACCAACAATTACATAGTTGGTAAGTACCTTCTATACTTTAAATGTTTGACTTATACTGTCCTGTTGCCATTTATGTCTCAGAGAATCTGAATCTTCATTTTATAAAACAATTCACTTATAAATGCAGGCATGAATTATATTAGCCAATTAAATGTCAGCCTTGAAATATATTGAATATAATTTTATAAATGCTTATCTGTGTGGGGCACTTACTTTGAAAATGTGACATTTGTCATTAAGTTATATTGCAAAAAAATTCCTTATACTCTAACCAAAAAATAGCCTTATTAATTATTATACATTATTGGAAATATAATAGATATATAATCATAGGCTATGATTCACCTGGGACCCATAATTTCATGAAAAAGAATTTAAACTCTTTTTTAAAGGTTGAAACACATAGTAATAAACTATCATTACTCATTACATAAGTAATTACATGTAATTACTTATTACATAGTAATACTTATTATATAAGTAATAACTGATTACATATTATTGTTTATTACAATAATAAGCCTGCTCTAAGCCATTTTGAGTGGAAAAGTAATAAGTCCCAAACTTTTCGGGATGAAATTTCTGTAATATAAAGGAGCACTATTATATGAACCATACAAGGGTCAGGGCTTACTGATTAGAAGCAAAGAGTGGATACTGGAAAAATGTCAAAATGGACTGGCATTTCCCATCCTCCAGTATCACTTTTGAATGAAATGTTCTGTGCAAGGAAAGAGAAAGAAATGTGCTAAAGCTGAAAGGATCATATTTATTTTGTGCCAAATTCTCTGTTGATAGGAGAAAAGGACTCATAAAGATCAGAGGAGAAATAAATGAATAGAGATGAAGAAAAGATCAATGAAACTAAAAGATGGTTCTTTGAAAAGGTAAAAGTGATAAACCATTAGTGGAAATTCCAGGAAAAAATAAAAGAGAAAGCACTGAAGTCAATAAAATAATGAAAAAGAAGAAAACACAACCAACACCCCATAAATATAAAGGACCATAAGAGATCAAAATACTAGAAAACTGCATTGTCTAATTTCATTCTGCCTCTTTCCCCTCTCTCTTCCCCTACCCTCTGCAATAACCCACAGACTTTAAGATTCTGTTTCTTCGGTTTTGAAGTTTTTTCAGAGAATGAAGTTGACAATGCCGTCAGCCAAAGGGGTAAAGTGGCCTCTGACATTATCCTGTCCAGAGCTTGGAGGTGCGCAAGGGACGTAGGAGCAGTTTTCACTGACACACAGCTGCTGCACCAGTAAAATGAGGCTTTGCCAGCTTGCACCTACTGTATAACATGCACTCTGTTGACGGCCATGCATCTTCAGTCAGAGTTTGTACATGAATTCGTGCACACATTCCTTGAGTGCATATAATGTAGAACTAAAATCTTATGGATAGATGAAACACCAGAAATATGAGGGAAATACCACAGAGGAATAGCTCAGACTGAACAATGTGCTGATCCCAGCTAAGATATCAGATGTGGTTTCTGTGTTTCCTCATGTTCTTGGAATATGGTTATAGCATTTATGGGCTTGGTGGTGAAGAACAGAAGATAACTGGTGCTGGATAGAGGAGCCTTATTTTTTATTATGGCAGCTTGCTATTTTTGTAGCATTGTGATTGAGTTGAACACAGTCAAAGTACAGTAACTGACCTCCCCTTCTTCCTGGATGAGTGAGCAGATGATGAAATACTGACATCAACATCCTTGAACATATCCAACTGGTCAGTGTTTGGCTACTGCTTCTGTTTGAAATGATGCTGTGTTTTGGTTGTGGCCCAAAGCTTTGAAGTGCTACTTGGCATCTCCTTTCTTCCATGAAGCTCTTAACCATTCAGACATGACAGAGTTGGTTAAATGTTAGTTGGTTAAATGAGTCCTGCTTGCCTCTCTTCAGTCATCTTTGTATGAATCCAGTGGTTGGTTTTTGTTTATTTTTTTAAACGGTTTTTAGCTGATGTTCATGAAGAGCAGTGGGTACCTAGAACTATGCCAATAAAGAAAGGAAATCTTGTCTAAGAAGGTGCATTTCTGTACCAGAGCTGTGTCATAACCATCCTTTGGGCCCTCTGCTGGAAAAGTAGAATCAAGTCTCAAATAATGCCTTTTTAATCATATCCTCTAGTATTATAGATGTAGGACAGTACTGTATCATACCTCTGTGAATGTAAAATATCTTGTACCTGCTTTATGATATGTAGTAGTGACCGTGCTTTATCAGATCTGTTTTTAATGATGTTATTCTAGAATGTTTTCTTTTCAGATGATGATTGAGAAACGTAATTAAAAAAAAAACCAAAAACAAAAACTGTGCCAGGTAGCACAACAGTAACAGAACTTTGCTGTTTTCTGAGGTTTTATTTTTTTATAGATCTGTTTTTAATGATGTTATTCTAGAATGTTTTCTTTTCAGATGATGATTGAGAAACGTAATTAAAAAAAAAACCAAAAACAAAAACTGTGCCAGGTAGCACAACAGTAACAGAACTTTGCTGTTTTCTGAGGTTTTATTTTTTTACTTTTTTTTTTTTAAATGGAGTGTGCTGGATGTCTCTATAATTTTGTTCAGATGACTGCAGAACTTGGAAAAGCTGTTGCTGCTATTGATGCATAACATACTGCTATTGGTCTTTTTATATAAATAAATAAATCTATATATATATATATATATATATATATATAATTTGAATTTTTGGAAACTTTAGCTGTGCTGTCAACTTTGGAAAAAGTATCCCAGTTGTACCGTGTTGGGTTAGCATTGTACAGAAATTAACAGCCATATTGGTCTAGAAACGTTAAACATAATTTTTTCCATTTGTACAAGGGTAACACACTGTATTAAATATGTAAGGTCTTATCTACATGAGTTTGATAACAGAAACTAATAAAGTATTCTCTAAATAAAAAAAAATACTAGAAAACTGAATCCAGCACTATATTTAATAAAAGGATCATACACCATCATTAAGTGGAATTTATCCCAGGGATGCAAAGATTTTTTTCAATATCAGCAAATCAATCAGTGTGATACACCACATTAACAAATTGAAAATGAAAAGCATATAATCATCTCAATATGTGCATAGAAAGCTTTTGATAAAATTCAACATCTATTTATGATTTTAAAACTCCAGAAAGTGGATACAGAGGGAACATATATAGCAAACCAACACCTAACAGCATATTCAATGGTGAAAGTTAAGTTGCTCAGTCATGTATGACTCTTTGCGATCCCATTGACAGTAGCCTACCAGGCTCCTTCATCCGTGGCATTTTCCAGGCAAGAGTACTGAAGTGGGTTTCCATTTCCCGCTCCAGGGGATCTTCCCAACTCAGGGATCGAACCCAGGTCTCCCGCATTGCAGGCAGATGATTTACCCACTGAGCCACCAGGGAAGTCCAAGAAATAAAAGAGGTTTTCTTCTAGAGAATTATCTTTTTATAGGTTATATTTTCTCACCATTTTTGCATTTAAGTTATATATATATCTGAGTATTGGGAGAGCACAGATACTACTTGGAAGAAACTTTTCAAGTGACATATATACTCTACTTTTCCTCTCATTTGAACTAAATCAAGGTTTATTTTCAAATCATTGGCTCTGAATATAAATAGATATTCGATCATCATGCCAGGAGGCAAAGCAATTTACCAG
This sequence comes from Oreotragus oreotragus, assembly GCA_006410675.1. Classification (NCBI taxonomy): domain Eukaryota; kingdom Metazoa; phylum Chordata; class Mammalia; order Artiodactyla; family Bovidae; genus Oreotragus; species Oreotragus oreotragus. Next base: position 47,836 of record SJYX01024155.1, read on the forward strand.
TAGTGATTTGGGAACTTTAGAGGTAAGGAAGATAGCATTCCTTCCTGCAAAAGGCTTTTATTGAAACTGATTTCGTTTTTAGCTTTAAGTTGGTTTTACTGTATTGGAATATGATCTATTCCTTTTTAAAGCAAGGAAATGGCATCCCACTCCAGGACTTTTGCTTGGCAAATCCCATGGGTGGAGGAGCCTGGTAGGCTGCAGTTCATGGGGTCCCTAGGAGTCGGACACGACTGAGCGACTTCACTTTCACTTTTCACTTTCCTGCATTGGAGAAGGAAATGGCAACCCACTCCAGAGTTTTTGCTTGGAGAATCCCAGGGACAGTGGAGCCTGGTGGGCTGCCATCTCTGGGGTCACACAGAGTCGGACACGACTGAAGCGACTTAGCAGCAGGAGCAGACTTCTAGAATAACTCTTGAGAGGCAGAATGACTTAACAGACATGAGAATGTATCCTGGATCCAGACCGTTACGCTTTGAATTCTCACCTTTGTAATGTGAACAAATTACTCAACAACTCTTGCCTTTATTTCCTTTTACACAAAAGAAGATAACAGCATCAGCTTTACATGGTTGTTGTGAGGATTAAAGGAAATAAACACATTAAGTTAATAGTATGCATTCAATAAAAGTTAGCTATTAACACTATTGCCCCAGGAAATGTCTTTTTATATTTTAATCAACTATCTGAAAACAAAGGGGGAAGAGTTTTATCTAACCCTCTTCAGGAGCTACATTCCCTAATAATCACTTTACCTTAATCCTTCAAGTGCTCATGAAAGCAAGCAAAACTCATCAACCTCCTAACAAAACTGATTTGTTGTGCTCTCTTGTCTAACCAATTGGACTTTATTTTAAAATGCTTTCTTTTCTCTACTAAACTGTGCTATGTTCTTACTAGTCTTTAAATTTTTATCCTTTTCAAGGAATTCTTTCTTAATTACCTTCCTCTAGCCCAGTTTCTTTCAACATTTGAATGCGTTTAGTTACAACGTTTGGTTTCTTCAAAAAAATTATGTCACTGAAGTAAGAGACATTTATTTCACATTACTCCATTCTCTTAAGCATCTCTTACAAATGAAAAGTGGATGTAAATACATGGTGGAAAGTTACTGATTTATCATCTAAAATACTCTAGCATTGCACATATAAAAATGCTAGCCACAATGCTTAGATTTTATTTATTGATATCTCAGTTGCCTTTTGAAAATGTTATATTTTTCATTAAATCTCTAATGGTTTTCTACCTACTATCAGGGCTAAAAATTACTGAACTTTGAAAAGTACATAGAAATGTTATATATATATGATTTTAAAGTTAAGAGTAGAAACCACAACGAGGCCATTTGTCCTAAAAATCTGGTGGGTTAAAGTCTAGAGTTCAGCTCAGAACTTGGATTTCTGAGCTGATCTCTGACATTTTTAGGTCTCTTTTCTCTATCTCACATTAATTTATACTCTACAACTAAATGCACATTCTGTCAGAAATTACATTAAGCATAGTTTAGTTAACTACTTATATTGGGTCTCATATGTCCTTCAGGTTGCTAGAAAACATCATTTGCATTTCAGGAAGATTCTCTTGTATAAACTGTCCCCTTGATGAAGCCTGAATGGCTTTCAGTTGATACCTAATTCCTCTAATATCTCATTCTCATTGTTAACACTGTTGTGTGCCTAATCTCGGACTTACCTTTAACATGGTCAGTGTTGCATCGAAACTGTTATTAAAAACGCTAGAGTATAAAGTACATGCATTCTCAAATAGAAAACTCTATTTTATCTATTAGTTCAGCTTTAGAAAATAAGTTAATTGTAACTCAAAAAGTATGTTCTGAGGTAAGGTCATCAGCTTTACCATGTTGATTTAATGAATATGAAATTATAACCATATTAGAGAGTTTTACTTATCCACTTCCTCCAATAAAGGTAAACGCTGAAAATAATTGGACATGTTACATTCAAACTTTTGGGAGCTTTGACATTCTTTCAATATGTTGTGACAGTGTAGATTCTGTGTCTTCATGTTGAGTATTATACATATTGTATTCAACAACATATATTATATACACATATACACATTATACACATAAACACACACATACATACACACACACACACACACACACATATAATATTTAGCAGCATAAGTTTTTTGATGTTATACTATTAATATCTGTCAAATGTTTTGCTGGATATCAAGAAACAAAAAGAAATGATATATCCTTAGAGGAGGTTATAGTCTAGAAGAAAGGTAGATGAGTGAAAATAAGTGCTAATATAATGATCAAGCACTAGTTAAAACAGAAAGAACAGTCTTTTCACAAAGGTGAGGAAATATTTCTCAAAGATGAGATGCATTTAGAAGGAAAATTTCCTGTTACACTTACATACATGTTTTTGATTCCTTCATGAGTGAGTGAGTGAAAGTTGCTCAGTCATGTCCGACTCTTTGCTACCCCATGGACTCTACAGTCCATGGAATTCTCCAGGCAAGAATACCGGAGTGGGTAGCCTTTCCCTTTTCCAGGATATCTTTCCAACCAAGGATTGAACCCAGGTCTCCTGCATTAGAGGTGGATTCTTTACTGGCTGAGCCACAAGGGAAGCCCATCATAGAGTCTTTAAATTCTATAAGTTAAAGACTGTGGACTTTTGCTCAATAAATGTTCTCTACAAAGCATGTAGCATTAGTCCATTTTTTGAGGTGAAAAAATTGATTACTGACTTGTCTAATATAATTNTGCATTAGAGGTGGATTCTTTACTGGCTGAGCCACAAGGGAAGCCCATCATAGAGTCTTTAAATTCTATAAGTTAAAGACTGTGGACTTTTGCTCAATAAATGTTCTCTACAAAGCATGTAGCATTAGTCCATTTTTTGAGGTGAAAAAATTGATTACTGACTTGTCTAATATAATTACCTTTAAATGGCTCAGCTTTGAGATCAAGTTCTTAAAAACCATGATTCATAGCCTGACCTTTCATCGAAAATATTAAACTGACAGTTTATATAAGAGTTGTAAGATACATTAACTCTTAACTTGTTCATTTTCTGTCCTCTGGTTGTCAGCATAAGGTATTCTACCAATAAAAAGCATTCATATAAGAAATGGAAATAGATGATTATGTAGATAAGACTGACTCCATAGCTTTCAGAAAAGTGTAACTGTGGATTCCTGCTAAGTATAGAAAAAACAGAGGAAGATATTAATTTAAAGGCCATCTGCTGAGCAGAAATTATTTTAATTTTAATACTAGTCTTCCATAGAGTTACAAATAGCATATGTAAATTTAAGACTCTGAAACATCAAAAAACTTATCTTTTATAGAATGAATTAATAAAGAATAAATAAATGAATCCTAATACAAAAGTTCACTGGTCTCAAGTCCTTCTACTTCCTTTATTCTCTTAGAACTTTCTCTAAACAATGCCATAGACATTTGGTTGCTTACAGTTCTTTACCTGGGCCCTTCTGTGTCACATGCTCTCGTATTTTCCCACTCACCTTCCCATTCTTGGACTTTGGCATTCCCTTGTTTCCATACTACTTCTACAGTTTATATAATCACCTCTTCCCTGGCCTATAGCTGAACTCTGATTTGGATTAGGCTGTCTTTAGCATCCATGGACCTGACGGTCTCTTAGATGGTCTTACTTAAAATAATTCCCCTTCAGTAAAGTCTTTATTTATAGCATAAGGTAGGAGAAACATTTTCCTCTACCTTTCTAGTGTCTTGACTAATAACTCTCCCCCAGAATAAGAGATAGATTAACAGGAGAAAAAAATATAAATTTAATTACATGTATACCCTGTGAATACATGGAAAATACTCAGAAAAACTGAATAACTCTCCAAAGAGGACCAGGCCAGCGCCTTAAGTACCATCTTCAGCTAAAGACAAAAAGATGTTGGTGAGGTGGAAGTAAGTTTTTAACGGTTACCAGGAAAACCATATTAAACAAGAGTAAGGTTGTTTTTCAGATTTAGGTTGTTCCTTTCTCTATTGATAAGATTTTGCAGAGATTGAAAGTGACCCTTCTTGATACAGAGGAGACAACTTTATAAATGATTTCCCTTATACATGTAAATATCTCTCACAAAAAAAAACAAGTTCTACCTACTTTTCAGATGTTCACTTGTTTTTGTTTTTCTTAAAATTAACTAGTTCAAAATAACCAATATGCTGAAGGGGCACATTTTTGGGGGTATATTTTGCTCCCATTCAGTAGGAACAAGACAAATTCAAATGGCAGAGTTAGTACTGCAAAGTGTAAGAAACAGAAAATAAAAATAGCAGAAAGGTGACCATCTTTTTGCATTTTTATGAACATATTTTCCAGCTTGACTTCATCCAGAGTGATTTTCACTCACATTTCTCTTTGTACATTGACATCAGCCTACAGTTAGGAGTCAAAATTCAAGCTGATGTGAACTTATATTCTCTATAATTACATTTTTAAAAGGCTCACAAGATATGGTATTCCATATCCTTTTCATTTAGTGTGCTGTTTCAAAATTTTCTTTGAAATGTAAATGAGGGAATGAAAAAGCAACTTTTAGCTGATATGATTGGACAAAAAAGCCATTATCTTTGTTTATGCAAAAGCTCTGACTACAAATGGAGACACTATGAAGGTATTATCATCATTCTTTGCACTTTCCTAGTGAATGTTTAAAAAATTTAAGTATTTATAAATTAGCATTGATGAACTTTGTTCTCTTAACTGAAGAAAATGCTCTGCCACTTCTACTGATTCAATGCTCCAATTCATCATTTCTCAACAATAACCTGAGCCAAGACAAATGGCTGCTAGATAATGCTGAATTATTTTTGGATGACAGACGACTTGGCCTAGTCCCACCTCCACACGTCTGTTGCCATGGTTTTCAAATTAGATGTTTCTGTGGTCAAAGCAGACTCTCACTGTTGTATTCATCACCATTTAACTACAAGAGTGCTGAGCACATCTATGATCTCTCTTGGTTGTGATGGCAGGCGGGATGAACATAAATGATTAGAAAACACCACCTGCTCAGTGCTTAATTCAGAAGGATAAAAAAAAAAAAAGCAGCTATGCCATTTGGGATGGAAAACACATTAGCTTAAGCTCAGCATGCCACTTATATAACCAACCATGAAAATTGCAAGTTATTGAGAATGTAGGATGAAATACTGCATGACAGATTCCTGTTTTCTATTCAGAAATTTCCATCTGAAGACTGTCAAGCACACAGTGACTGATGATGCCTCTGTGGAACTTCCTCTAAATCTCCATCCTTGCTATTTGAAGTGTGAAAATAAGACTTCTTATGAAAGCCACAAGTCATCTACAAAGTGCCTACAGAGTGGTTGTAGCTATGGCAGCCCTGTTGTGAAGAGTGTCAGAAAAGATTGTTTTCAGCTGGCTTTCATTGACATCAATTTATCAACCCAGAAAATTTTCTCTACAGTTGGATAAGAGAACCACAGATCATGTGGACCGATACCTTAATTTTTGTGCAAACAGTTAATTGGAATCATTAAAGTATGAATGGACAGATTAATCACCAAAAAAGTTGATCTCCTTTTCCAGATGTGTCTTGCTTCTCTTAGCATGCTGCCAGGAATATCTTCTTTTTTTTTTAATATAAATTTATTTATTTTAATTAGAGGTTAATTACTATACAATATTGTATTGGTTTTGACATACATCAACATGAATCTGCCACAGGTATACACGTGTTCCCCATCCTGAACCACCCTCTCTCCTCCCTCCCCATACCATCCCTCTGGGTCATCTCAGTGCACCAGCCCCAAGCATAATCAGTTCAGATTCGATGCATGATACCGAAAATGTTTTCAAATTAGATAGTGGTGATGGTTGCATATCTTTGCAAACATACTGCACACCCCTGAACTGCACTTTAAAAGGTTAAATTTGATGGCATATAAACTAGATTTTTTTGAAAGAAAGATAATTCTGGTCCTTACTGCTCGTGTGACAGGGACATATGAATTATTTAATCTATTTGAACCCCAAATGCCTTTCATCTGTAAAATGGAGGAGGGCTCCCACTAGTTTTCATAAATTGAGTTTAACCTCACATAATAGTTCAAACAATTTTTGCTGCCAATTGAAGCCCAAGGATGAAGAGAAAGAAGCATAAAAGGAGAAAGCTATTTTAGAAAAACAACTGACTTTATGTAGATGGTAAAGATGTCAACATTTGTGGGGGGAAATCTTGCTTATTTTAAAATGTCTAACATTATTCTAGCCAAGTAAATACAGAACTAAGCTTTTGCAGAAATATAATCTTTGTGGAAAAGATATAGATTTTTTCATACAGCTATTTACTTTTGCCTTAAATTAATTGCATGAGTATGTAAAATCCACAAACTTACATTTTAAAAATATTAACTATATTAGCATTCTCAAAAATTACATTTTCAATAAATGAATTTACATACACATGAAATATGTCAGCCATTTCAATGACAGTGTAAGAATGCCTTCTTTTTAAAATTACTTTATAATCACTTTTCCAAGTTTTACCTTTAATCAGTCCAATTCGGTTCAGTTCAGTTGCTCAGTCATGTCCGATTCTTTGTGACCCCATGAATTGCATTACGCCAGACATCCCTGTCCATCACCAACTCCCGGAGTTCACCCAAATTCACATCCATTGAGTCGATGATGCCATCCAGCCATCTCATCCTCTGTTGTACCCTTCTACTCTTGCCCCCAGTCCCTCCCAGCATCAGAGTCTTTTCTAATGAGTCAACTCTTCACATGAGATGGCCAAAGTATTGGGGTTTTAGCTTTAATCAGTCAGGTGATACCTAATTTGACAAATTTGTATTTGACAGATTATTATAGATTTTACTCAAAAAAAAAAAAAAAAAACGTTGATCTTGAAGACAGTAATATATACACTATATATATATATATACACACACACACACACACACACACATACANAGTATTGGGGTTTTAGCTTTAATCAGTCAGGTGATACCTAATTTGACAAATTTGTATTTGACAGATTATTATAGATTTTACTCAAAAAAAAAAAAAAAAAACGTTGATCTTGAAGACAGTAATATATACACTATATATATATATATACACACACACACACACACACACACATACATAATTAACCCACATATGTATACTACATAACCCCAGTTTAAACACAAAATGAATGCATAAAATTATTGAATTCCAGTTACTATTTTTAGTTGGAATAGGTTAGCAAATCTAAAACCACTATATATTTCAAAATTGAGCAACTTAGGCAGATTATGAGAAAAATTGGAGCCAAATTTCTTTCTTCCCCAGCTTGACTGAGATAAAATTGACATATTAACACTATATAAATTTAAGTTATGTAATGTGAAGATTCAATGTATGTACATATTGAAAAATGATTACAATAAGGTTAGCTAACATCCATAACTTAACAAATTTACTTTTTGTGGTCTGTGGTGAGAACTTTTAAGATCTACTATCTAAGCAACTTTCAAGTATTTCAAGTATATTATTTTTTCACTATAATCATCATGCTGTACATTTGATCCCCTCAACATTTTAATCTTATAATTGGAAGTTTGTATCCTTTGACAACCTTTACCCATTTCCTCCACTCTCTGGGCCTACACCCCTTCCAATCACCAATGTACTCTGTGTTTCTGAGTGTATTTCTTTTTAGATTCTATATATAAGTAAGATCATATAGTATTTGTCTTTCTCTGTCAGACTTACTTCACTCAACATAATACCCTCAATATTTATCAATGTATTAATGCTATTCATAAATGGCATGCTTTCCATCTTGATTATAGCTGAATAATATCCCACTGTGTGTGTATATGTATGTGTGTGTGTGTATATATATATATACACACAGCACACCCTTCCTTATGCATGCATACTTTGTATTACACTTATGTTGTTCCCCTATTTGGCTTTCGTAAGGGAATTTCTAATATTTTATGTAAGTTTGAAATGACATAAACAAAAAGCAAAAATGTTTTGTTTAGAAAAAATAAGTAGTAATTAAGGAAACAAATTAAACTAAGAGAAAAAGGAAATATCTATGAGACAATGGTTTTCAAACACTATTTCCCTAAATATTAAGAATCAACACAAATAAACTGAAGCAAAAAAAAAAATACATTAGGTGAAAAAGGCTGAAAAGGAATGTCTATATCTTTTTATGTTATAGATCCCACACAAAACTTACTCAAATGGACAATAAAATGATGCCATCACTTGTGTCATGTAAAGGAATGGGGAAAGACATTTGAATAAGCCTTTACTGAAATGCTGAAAATAAATACACAAAATTATATTTAGAGTGAGAATGTCTGAGTACCTTATAGTTATGAAAAAGCCAGCAGAAGAAATTACTTTTACAGCTTGAATTCTTTTAAAGTGCTACTATTAAAGATTCAGTGAATGTTATTACAGTATCAAGCATTCTGTAACAATACTATCCTGTGAAGCTGAAAGCAAGAACTTTCTGTGGCAAAGATTTATATGCTTCTTCTGGCAAAGGGACTGAGAACTCGTAGAGGCTTTGACTTTGGAGGCCAGTGGGATTTCACCACAGAACTTACACAGGACTGCAGAAACAGACTCTTGGAGAGCACAAACAAAATCTTGTGCATACCAGGACCCAGGAGAAAGGAACAGTAATGAAACAAGACACTATCCAGATATTCCTGATACTGTCCAGAAGTCTTCAGTGGAGCCGTGGGTCAGCCATGGCCTATAGCAGGCTTGGGGGTACTGAGTGCAGCAGTGCATACACAGAACCTTTTGAAGGAGGTGCCATATCTTCATTACTTTGACCATAATTTGGCCTCAAGTAAAACAAGAGGAAGGGAGCAGAGGCCCAGCCATCTATAGAAAATTGGGTTAAAGATTTATTGATGGCCACACCCATCAGTTCAGTTCAGTTGTTTAGTCATATCCAACTCTCTGTGACCCAATGGACTGCAGCACACCAGGCTTCCCTGTTCACCACCAACTCCTGGAGTTTACTCAAACATGTCCATCAAGTTGGTAATGCGATTCAGCCATCTCATCCTCTGTCGTCCCCTTCTTCTCCCGCCTTCAATCTTTCCCAGCATCAGGGTCTTTTCCAAAGAGTAATTTCTTCACATCAGGTGGCCAAAGTATTGCAGCTTCAGGTTCAGCATCAGTCCTTCCAATGAATATTCAGGACTGATCTCCTTGGGATTGAACGGATGGATCTTCTTGCAGTCTGAGGGACTCTCAAGAGTCTTCTCCAGCACCACAGTCCAAAAGCATCAATTCTTCAGCACTCAGATTTCTTTATAGTCCAACTCTCACATCCATATAGGAATATTGGAAAAACCATAGCCTTGAATATACAGATCACTGTTGACAAAGTTATGTCTCTGCTTTTTAATACGTTGTGTTGGGTGGTCATAGCTTTTCATCCAAGGAGCAAGGTTCTTTTAATTTCTTGGCTGGAGTCACCATCTGCTGTGAATTGGAGCCCAAAAAAGTAAAGTCAGCCACTGTTTCTATTGTTTTCCCCTCTATTTGCTTTGAAGTAATGGGACTGGATACCATGATCTTAGTTTTCTGAATGTTGAGTTTTAAGCCAACTTTTTAACTTTACTCTTTCGTTTTCATCAAGGGTTCTTTAATTTTTCTTAGTTTTCTGCCATAAGGCTAGTGACATCTGCATATCTGAGGTTATACATATTTATGCTGGCAATCTTTATTTCAGCTTGTACTCCATCCAGCGTGGCATTTTGCATGATGTACCCTTCATATAATTTAAATAAACAGGGTGACAGTATACAGGCTTGACGTATTCTTTTCCCAATTTGGAACTAGTCTGTTGTTCCATGTCCAGTTTTTATTTTTCTTCTTGACTTGCATTTAGATTTCTCAGGAGCCAGGTAGGGTGGTCTGGTATTCCCACCTAATGAAGAATTTTCCACAGTTTGTTGTGATCTACATAGTCAAAGGCTTTGACATAGACAATAAGGAAGAAGTTTTTCAGGAACTTTCCTGATCATTTTTTTGATGATCCAATGGGTAATGGAAATTTGATCTCTGGTTCCTATGTCTTTTCTTTTTTTTTTTTTTTTTTTGATATAAATGGATTTTATTGAGAATTGTATTTTTTTTTTACACGAACTCCCAAACATGAACCCCCCTNCAATATACAGCCTTGACGTACTTCTTTTCCTATTTGGAACCAGTCTGTTGTTCCATGTCCAGTTCTAACTGTTGCTTCCTGACCTGCATACAGATTTCTCAAGAGGCAGGTCCGGTGTTAGTTAAGGTTATAATAGAAAAGAAGATGATATTCAAAATTGTAACTCAAAAAGTATATGTTTATCAATACTATTTTACATGCCACCTTTCTGACTGCATAGTTTAATATCTCCAGTGTAACATAGGTATTCTTGTTTTTTATCCCTGTTTTTAGTAAGAATGGGTCCAGTGTTTCCCATTTATGTAAAATGCTAGCTTGGGGGTGGAAGTACATGTTTAAAAAGTCAAGGAAGAAATATTACTGAATGCTTTCTCACTATTTAAATGTTTGATGTGTGATTTTTCTTCATAGAACTATTAATGTGGTGATCAAACTAGTGAATTTCCTAATATTGAACCATACATACCGTCTTACAAGCATCTCTTTTTAAAATACACAGTTGGATTTCTGTTTGCTAATTTTTATCTTAGAATTTTTGCTTTGCTATTCATAACATTAGCATATATTTGTTCATTTTGTGCACTTTTAATCCAATTTAACACCAATTAATAGAATGTTATTGGTTTAAATGGAAAATTACCTTATATGTGAAAATAAATGAGAAAATGGCCAATAACACTGATATTCAATACTGGCATACGTGGCAGAGTGAAATTGAGAATATTTTTCCTAGATTAATTCAAAAATAAGATATTCATCTACCAAAAATAATGTGTAACTTCTTTCATCAAAATGAACCCTTACTGAGAAAGCTTTCCATGGATTATTATTTATGTAAACTTCAAACTTTTGCTTACGACATATTTTATATTCATAAGCTATTAAATCAAATTGTGTCTTTTGTTATTTAATGTAAAAAAATGCTATGTCTAGTAAAGCTCTAACTACATTCACAGGCCACAGAATTAGTAAAACAACGAAAACAATTAAATGCTTTATGATTCTCCTTGTTACTCCTGAAGCTCAACATAAAACCTGAGTTCTCATTTTACTTGGCTCTAATATTAACATTATCATTGTATTGAATTCCATTGTGTGTTGCAAAGCTGAACCTCAAGATGTAGGATTATATGGCCATAAATTAAAATTATTTGACATGTGTCAATAAAATAACATGGTCAAGTACTAAAACACTTTGGCTTCATGTCAAGTCTGAGGTCAGGATTTGTAAGAATGACATACTCCTTTTTCTCTTGCCTGCTTATTGCTGTGGCCCTGAGGCTGTAGTAACCAGATGTCTGGCACTTCACGTTTAAAGGCCTCACAGTTTTAACAGATAAAGACCCATTTTTTTCTTTAACTCAAAGTCCCATTGTTTTCATTAAACTATATACTTCTTTTTATTAATCTGATATTCTTTTTCCATAATCTATCTTAACAATGAAAAATAATAAAATTGTAACATAGTGTATATTTGAATTACCTTTTTAAACTAAAGATTCAAAAAACAAATTTTCAATTTTGCCTTAAGCTGCTTATATCGTGTTGTGTAAATCTTAGATATTGTTTGAAACTTAATTTTCCCATGTAGAATCAGTAATTTGTTGGCAAACTCCTTATCTTTTTTATTTCTGAATCTCCAGCACCCTATACACTTAGGAGTGTGCAATAAATATGCCAAAAGAATAAATAGATAGATGAATCTGGAATTAACATCATTTGAAACCAAAATTTGCAATTTCTTAAGGAATCTCCACACTGTTCTCCATAGTGGCTATACTAGTTTGCATTCCCACCATTTCACCCTATGTCTTTTCTAAATCCAGCTTGAATATATGGAAGTTCTCTTTCATGTATTATTGAAGACTAAGATGGAGAATTTTGAGCATTATTTTGCTAGCATGTGAGATGAGTGAAATTATTCAATAGTTTGAACATTCTTTGGGATTAGAATGAAAACTGATGCCTTCCAGTCATGTGGCCACTGCTGAGTTTTCCAAATTTGCTGGCATATTGAGCCCAACACATTCATAGCATCATCTTTCAGGATTTGAAATAGCTCAAATGGAATTTCATCACTTGCACTAGCTTTGTCCACAGTGATGCTTCCTAAGGCCCACTCACATTCCATGATGTCTGGCTCTAGGTAAGTGATCACACCATTGTAGTTATCTAGGTTATGAAGATCTTTTTATATAGTTCTTTTGTGTATTCTTGCCACCTCTTCTTAATATTTTCTTCTTCTGTTAAGACCATACCATTTCTGTTCTTTATTGTGCCCATCTTTGCATGAAATGTTCCCTTGGTATCTCCAATTATCTTGAAGAGATCTCTAGTCTTTCCCATTCTATTTTTTTCCTCTATTTCTTTGCATTGATCACTGAGAAATGATGTCTTTTCTCTCTTTGCTATTCCTTGGAACTCTGCATTCAAATGGGTATATCTTTCCTTTTTTCCTTTGCTTTTCACTTCTCTTCTTTTCACAGCTATTTGTAAGGCCTCCTCAGACAACCATTTTTCCTTTTTGTATTTATTTTCTTTGGGGATGGTCTTGATCCCCACCTTCTGTACAGTGTCCTGAACTTCCATCCATAGTTCTTCAGGCACTCTATCAGATATAATCCCTTGAGTTTATTTGTCACTTCCACTGTATAATCGTAAGGGATTTGATTTAGGTCATACCTGAATAGTCTAGTGGTTTTCCCTACTTTCTTCAATTTAAGTCTGAATTTGGGAATAAGGAGTTCGTGATGTGAACCACAGTCAGCTCCCAGTCTTGTTTTTGCTGACTGTATAGAGCTTCTCCATCTTTGGTTACAAGGAATATAATCAATCTGATTTCAGTATTGACCATATTGGGATGTCCATGTGTAGAGTCTTCTGTTGTGTTGTTGGAAGATGGTGTTTACTATGAAAAGTGTCTTCTCTTGGAAAAATTCTGTTAACCTATGCCCTGCTTCGTTTTGTACTCCAAGGCCAAATTTGCCTGTTATTCCAGGTATTTCTTCACTTCCTATTTTGCATTTGAGTAATCTATGATGAAAAGGACAAGTTTTTGGGGTCTTATTGTTCTTCATAGAAACGTTCATCTTCAGCTTCTTCAGCATTACTGGTGAGGGCATAGACTTGGATTAATGTGATATTGAATGGTTTGGTTTGGAGACAAACAGAGATCATTCTGTTGTTTTTGAGACTGAGTTCAAGTACTGAATCTCAGACTCTTTTGTTGACTGTGATGGTTACTCCATTTCTTCTATTGGATTCTTGCCTGAAATAGTTGATATAATGGTCATCTGAGTTAAATTCAACCATTCCAGTTCATTTTAGTTCACTGATTCCTAAAATGTTGATGTTCACTCTTGCCATCTCCTTTTTCACCATTTCCAATTTGTCTTGACTCGTGGACTTGATTCATTAACATTAAAGGGGCATCTGGTCCCATCACTTCATGGGAAATAGATGGGGAAACAGTCAAAACAGTGTCAGATTTTATTTTGTTGGGCTCCAAAATCAGTGCAGATGATGACTGCAACCATGAAGTTAGAAGACGCTTATTCCTTGAAAGAAAAGTTATGACCAACCTAAATAGCATATTGAAAAGCAGGGACATTACTTTGCCAACAAAGGTCCATCTAGTCAAGGCTATGTTTTTTTCCTGTGGTCATGTATAGATGTGAGAGTTGGACAGTGAAGAAAGCTGAGTGCTGAAGAATTGATGCTTTTGAACTCTGGTGTTGGAGAAGACTCTTGAGAGTCCCTTTTCTGCAAGGAGATCCAACCATTCCATTCTAAAGGAGATCAGCCCTGGGTGTTCTTTGGAAGGAATGATGCTAAAGCTGAAACTCTAGTACTTTGGCCACCTCATGTGAAGGGTTGACTCATTGTAAAAGTTTCTCATGTTGGGAGGGTTTGGGGGCAGGAGGAGAAGGGGACGATAGAGGATGAGATGGCTGGATGGCATCACCGACTCGATGAATGTGAGTTTGAGTGAACTCTGGGAGATGGTGATGGACAGGGAGGCCTGGCGTGCTGCAATTCGTGGGGCCTCAAAGAGTCGGACACGACTGAGTGAAGTGAACTGAACTGATGCAATATTGTCCTTTACAGCATTAGACTTTACTTCCATCAGCAGTAACACATACAAGATGGTGTTGCTTTTGCTTTGGTTCCATCTGTGCCCATCAGAGCAAGACACAGTTTCCTCACAGTCAGTCTGTCCCATCAAGAATGTTGCATAAGCTTCTTATCTTTCTCCATCAGAGGGCAAAACCACAATCAAGAAAACTAGCAAACTTATCATATGTACCACAGCTTTGTATAACTCAATGAACCTATGAGCCATGTTGTGTAGGGCCACCCAATATGAATGGGTCATGGTGGAGAGTTCTGACAAAACATGATGCACTGTAGAAGGGAATGGCAAACCAATTCAGTATTCTTGTACTGAGAACCCCATGAACAGCATGAAAAGGTAAAAAGTTATGACACTGAAAGATGAATTCCCCAGTCAGTAGGTGTCCAATATGCTACTAAAGATCACTGGAGAAATAACTGCAGAAAGAGTACAGAGATGGAGTGAAAGCACTAGCAAAGTAATGCTGAAAATTCTCCAAGCCAGGCTTCAATTTTATGTGACCATTAACTTCCAGATGTTCAAGCTGAACTTAGAAAAGGCAGAGGAACCAGAGATCAAATTGCTGATATCTGTTGAATTACAGAAAAAGCAAGAGACTTCCAGAAAAACATCTACACTTGTTTTATTGATTATGCCAAAGCCTTTGACTGGATCACAACAAAGTGTGGAAAATTCTTAAAGAGATGGGAATAACAGAACACCTTACCTGTCTCCTGAGAAATCTAAATGTGAGTCAAGAAGCAACAGTTAGAACAAGACATGGAACAATAGACTGGTTCCAAGTTGGAAAAGTGGTACGCCAAGGCTGTATATCATCACCCTGCTTGTTTAACTTATATGCAGTGTACATCATGCAAAATTCCAGGCTGGATGAAGCACAAGTTGGAATCAAGATGGTCAGGAGAAGAATCAATAACCTCACATATGCAGATGAGCAGAAAGCAAGGAGGAACTAAAGAGCCTCTTGATGAAAGTGAAAGAGGAGAGTGAAAAAGTTGGCTTAAACTCAACATTCAAAAAACTAAGATCATGGCATCCAGTCGCATCACTCCATGGAAAATAGATGGAGAAACAATAGTAACTGTGATCAACTTTATTTTCTTGGACTCCAAAGTCATTGATTATGGTGAATATAGCCATGAAATTAAAAGATGCTTGCTCCCTGGAAGAAAAGCTATTACCAACCTAGATAGAATATTAAAAATCAGAGACATTACTTTGCCAATGAAGGTCCATCTAGTCAAAGCTATGGTTTCTCCAGTAGTCATGTATGGATGTGAGAATTGGACCATAAAGAAAACTAGCACCAAAGAATTGATGCTTTTGAACTGTGATGTTGGAGAATACTTTTGAGAGTCCTTTGGACTGCACAAAGATCAAAGCAGTGAATCCTCAAGAAATTCAGCCCTGATTATTCATTGGAAGGACTGATGCTGAACCTGAAATTCCAATACTTTGGCCACCTGATGCAAATAACTGACTCGTTGAAACAGACTCTATTCCTGGGAAAGACTGAAGGCAGGGGGAGAAGAGGACAACAGAGGATGAGATGATCAGATGGCATCATCGACTCAATGGACATGAGTTTGAAGTCGCATCACTCCATGGAAAATAGATGGAGAAACAATAGTAACTGTGATCAACTTTATTTTCTTGGACTCCAAAGTCATTGATTATGGTGAATATAGCCATGAAATTAAAAGATGCTTGCTCCCTGGAAGAAAAGCTATTACCAACCTAGATAGAATATTAAAAATCAGAGACATTACTTTGCCAATGAAGGTCCATCTAGTCAAAGCTATGGTTTCTCCAGTAGTCATGTATGGATGTGAGAATTGGACCATAAAGAAAACTAGCACCAAAGAATTGATGCTTTTGAACTGTGATGTTGGAGAATACTTTTGAGAGTCCTTTGGACTGCACAAAGATCAAAGCAGTGAATCCTCAAGAAATTCAGCCCTGATTATTCATTGGAAGGACTGATGCTGAACCTGAAATTCCAATACTTTGGCCACCTGATGCAAATAACTGACTCGTTGAAACAGACTCTATTCCTGGGAAAGACTGAAGGCAGGGGGAGAAGAGGACAACAGAGGATGAGATGATCAGATGGCATCATCGACTCAATGGACATGAGTTTGAGAAAGCTCTGGGAGTTGTTGATGGAACGGGAAGCCTGCTATGCTACAGTACATGGGGTTGCAAAGAGTCAGACAAGACTGAGCAACTGAATTGTACTGAGCTGATATTAGATGTCCTACTACTCAGAAACAATTTATCCATTAATATTCCTCAGATTTTCTGAATGTGGACCCGATTCACAAATGTAGTGAGACTGAATTAAAACATACATTGTGGAAACAACTTTTTCGCTTATAGTATTTAGATAGTTTTGTCTTCGTGGCAGAAATCTTGGATGAAGCATTGAAAAGTTTATGCAATCTGATTGGAAATCATAATTTTGTTAGCTCAAGGGTTTTTAATTAGTATGTTTGCTTGGCTGGTCTACCTGTATTGGTGGCTAATTTTAATCAAATAAATGCAATTCAAAGAGAAAGGTAATTACTAACTTGCCTACAAGCTTAGTCTGACTTTTGGTTACCTGACCTTCCTTTGATCTTATTATAGGATAGTGGTTTCTTTATTGGTGCAGTTTCCATTTAGAGATATAGATTCTGGACCAAGTCATGTGTGAATTCTGGGCTCTGTCTTGTATCTCCGTCTTCTTGGTCTTTCTGGCATTAATTTCCTTAACTCCAAAATTAGGTAATAACTAATTTTAATTTCTTAAGTGCTAAATATTTCAGAGATTATCTAATGATGGAATCTTGGGCCACTGGATTAGCTTTCTCAAAAACAAACAAACAAACATTGAGGGCTTATTGGTGAAAAATCCAGTCAAATTTTTTTTATTTGACTATTGGTGGACCATGCTGGTTAGCAGTTATGTAGATCCCAATCTGACTGTTACTACTCATTGTGTTAGCACCAGCCAGAATGTCAGTCAGCTGAATTTCTATGCATGGAAACGTGAACAATATGATATTATTTAAGAGAAAGACTTGTGTCATATATTTCTGCTCTGTTTCCTTCCAAACAAGAGGGCATTTTTGACTGTGAGGTGAAGATCATCAATAATATGAATTCTAGAATAAGCACCATCCATTCATATGTTGGAATTTTCATACTCTATTTGAAATATCCCTAACTTAGGTTTAATATCCATTCCCCAGAGGTAAAAAACATCTGAGTATCACTATCATTTTACATGAAAAACTCAAAAATAAACATATATAATATGTTCATATTGCAAAAGGTACTATTTTGAAATACCACTTTGTATATTTTGCCTTCCTATGAGCTTCTCTATAAGTGGAATCTTGCAATATTTTTCGTTCTGTGACTATCTTATTTCATTTAGCATAATGTCCTTGAGGTTTATATAGGTTGTTGTAAATGAAGGAGTTTCCTTTTCTTAAGACTAAGTAATATTCCAGTATATTTATATATCATATTTTCTTTATCCATTAATCTTTGTAAACAGGAAATAGGGTTGCCATGGGTAGGGGAGAGAGATATATGGAGTTGTTAAATTGGTGTAAAGTTTCACACAAGGTGACTTAAATTCTAGAGACTTGTTGTACAACAGGGTTCTTATAATTATCAGTACTGTGTTATGCACTTACAAATTTAAGAGGCTAGATATAAAATAGAAGGGACACAAAGATGCTTCTGGAAGTAATGGATATGTCTACTACCCTGATTGTGGTGATGGTTTCAAGTACATATGCCTATATACAAATTCAAACTTTTATGTTAGATAAGTTCAGTTTCTGTGTATTTATTACATCTCAATGAATCTGTTTAAAAGAAGAAGTTCTAAACCTTGGTTTTATTCATTAAACTTGGGTAGTATTAATGTCTTTCTAATTGGGTTGTTTTGAATTTTAATGTATGGATCCATTCACTCAAAAATATTGATTGAGCAACTTATCTGTATCATAACTATTCTAGGCAATGTTTGGCCTTCATTGAAAATCAGATTTCAGTGGCAACAGACAAATACATAGAAGTATATTTATATTGCAATATCTGCTTTCCCTTCTCCAGGGGATATTCCTGACTCAGGGATTGAACCCTGGTCTCCTGCATGATAGGCAGATTCTATACTGTCTGAGCGACCAGGGAAGCCCAAAGTAACACACAGTAAGAGAAAGATAACATTTTAGATAGTCATTAAGGAAAGCCCTCTGTTATGGCGACATTTGATAAAATAAGTCAGATATATGAAAAATTTTGTGTGTGCTAAGTCACTTCAGTCGTGTCTGGCTCTTTGCGATCCCATGAAGTCTGCCAAACTTCATCTGCCCATGGGATTCTCCAGGCAAGAACATTGGAGTGGGTTGCCATGCCCTTCTTTGGGGGTCTTTCTCACCCAGGGATCGAACCTGGATTGAACCTGGGAAACACTGGAAAATTATGGGGAAGGGTTAAAATTCTAACTCGGTAAATAAAAGTATTGAAACATTCATGAATTTAAAGAAGATAATGGGGTGATAACAAAATGGACTACGGGTAAGAATTCATTATCAACCACATGGCCTGAAAGGCTACAGCCATAATGGGACCATGGCCACAGTTGGTAATGAAAAAGATTGTGTAAGAATAGAATCTTAAACACCTTGGCCTGGAAGAGCAGAAAATATGTAGAAAAGCACATGACAGTTGGTGAGTAACATTCTTTGCTATATAGTCAATTCACTAACTTCTGATTTATCTGGCTTCATCTCCCCTTATTTCTCATCTTGAAATACATTTTTTATTTGCACCAAACTTGTATCATGCCACCTGTACACCATAAAATTCCATTCACATGTCTCTCATTCTTTTAACCTTATGGCTTCATTAATGGTCCACTCGCAAGTGAAGACTTCTCCAAAGCACCATGTCCCCTAGGAATTTTGCTCTGAAATTCAGAGCTGAATTAAGTGCCATTCTTCTATGCCCAATAACATCTTTATTGTAGCATCTACTACGTTTATGAAAATGTTTAAATACGAGTCTGATTTTGTCTTATCAATCATTTATTCTAAGTAATCAAATAATATATGATATGTATTTGATGACTGATACCTGTTTATTGGGGTTTCTCTGGTGGCTCATTGGTAAAGAATTGGTCTGCCAGTGCAGGAGACATGGGTTCAACCCCTGGGTCTGGAAGATCCTCTGGAGGAAGAAATGGCAACCCATTCCAGTATTCTTGCCTAGGAAATCTCATGAACAAAAGAGCCTGGCAGGCTACAGTTCATGGGGTCACAAGAGAATCAGACACAACTCAGTGGCTAAACAACAACCCTTTTATTATCTATAATTTTATTTAGAAAGAGAAATAGATATCATGACAATTCTAAGAACTAATTTTACAATTATTTACTGGAGAGTAAGATCAGCAATTGAGTATTACCCTTCCCTTCTGCAAGACAGTTCACAGAGTAGAGTATCATAGCATGGTGTCCGGAGGCAGGCTGCCCAACTTCATATTATCCTGAATCCCTTAATGGCTTGCTACATGAGCTTCAGATAGTCATTCAATTTCTATGACTTAATTAGTTTGGCTGTGAGATAGGAATAATGATAAAACTTCCTAAATTGATTGAAGATTAAATGAATTAAACTTACATAATGGTTAGGGCCAATGCATGGACTGTAATAAACAACTGATAATGTATTAGTTGAAATCATTAGCAGCTGTCAATATCAGAAAAATATGGATAACAAACATTTAACACAATGGAGTATTACTCAGCCATTAAAAAGAATACATTTAAATCAGTTCTAATGAGATGGATGAAACTGGAGCCAATTATACAGAGTGAAGTAAGCCAGAAAGAAAAACACCAATACAGTATACTGACACATATATATGGAATTTAGAAAGATGGTATTGATGACCCTGTATGCGAGACAGCAAAAGAGACACAGATGTATAGAACGGACTTTTGGACTCTGAGGGAGAGGGAGAAGGTGGGATGATTTGGGAGAATGGCATTGAAACATGTATACTATCATGTAAGAAATGAAGCACCAGCCTATGTTCTATACAAGATACAGGATGCTTGGGGCTGGTGCACGGGGATGATCCAGAGAGAGGATATGGGGTGGGAGGTGGAAGGGGGATTCAGGATTGGGAGCTCATATACACCCATGGCAGATTCATATCAATGTATGGCAAAAACAATACAGTATTGTAAAGTAAAATAAAGTAAAAATAAAATTAAAAAAATAAATTAAAAAATAGTAATAAACTTAACTGCTTAAGATACTTTCAAAAAGTATCAATAACTATTGGTAAGACAAAGGAAAAGCAGATGTCATTTTTGAACAATCAGGTAAGAAATTTTAAATGTGAGATGATGTTTTGCTAAGTTCAGTTCAGTTCCTCATTCGTGTCCGACTTTTCGCAACCCCATGAATCGCAGAACGCCAGGCCTCCCTGTCCATTGCCAACTCCTGGAGTTAACCCAAACTCACATCCATCGAGTCCATGATGCCATCCAGCCATCTCATCCTCGGTCGTCCCCTTCTCCTCCTGCCCCCAATCCCTCCCAGCATCAGAGTCTTTTCCAATGAGTCAACTCTCAGCATGAGGTGGCCAAAGTATTGGANTGAGAGTCCCTTGGACTGCAAGGAGATCCAACCAGTCCATTCTGAAGGAGATCAGCCCTGGGATTTCTTTGGAAGGAATGATGCTAAAGCTGAAACTCCAGTACTTTGGCCGCCTCATGAGAAGAGTTGACTCATTGGAAAAGACTCTGATGCTGGGAGGGATTGGGGGCAGGAGGAGAAGGGGACGACAGAGGATGAGATGGCTGCATGGCATCACTGACTTGATGGATGAGAGTCTGAGTGAACTCCGGGAGTTGGTGATGGACAGGAAGGCCTGGCGTGCTGCGATTCATGGGGTTGCAAAGAGTCGGACACGACTGAGCGACTGAACTGAACTGAATTGAAGAAGAATCTAGATGGTGTTTTATGCCTTTCCTGCGAGAGAGATTAAGCTTATCCTCCAAGCCTTCACTACCAAGGGTGGCTTTCCCTCTTACACAAAGTTTCCAAATGCTGTTATAAAATATCAAAAGTCAAATTCTTTAGTATCATCCCTGATATCATCAGAAAAGTCTTTAAATATTGAGAGAAACTGACAAGCTCATGGTGGTAGATACAAGTTTTCCCCAAATTTCAATGCTCAATTTGAAACTCTGAATTTTATCTTTGACAACTCATCCTGTCAGTTGTTTTTCTTGAAACGGTAGGTTCATTTGGCTCATTTTTCAGAAAATGTCTGTTAAATACCTAAGTCTAAAATAACCACAGTTTTTTGTGTAAAGCCTTTCTTCCAAGTGAAAATGGTGTTCCATGAAAAACAGCAGCTAGTTCAGCTCACAGCTCCATCACTGCCCTGCGCTTTACCTGGAGATGGCTGGCACAGCTGGTCAGGGTGGAGTTGTCCTGTGTGATCCACATTCATCACGTGGAATCTGAAGAAGATGCGTACTCGTGGGCTGAAATTTATGAACAGTCATTTTTACTGCTTCAGTAGAGATTTTCTTAAGTGAAAGTGGATTTTTTTTTTTTTTTTTGCTCTGAGTTAGTGGTATGAAGAATCCACTGGCTCCTAGTACAGTTGGATGCCACTGACTTGATGAGCACCAAGGCACCAGCAGTTTCACTCATCAGTACAAATATCAAAAGAGTTTAAAAGACAACTAGTGCTTGCTTCAGCAGCACATGTACTAAAATTGGAATGAGTTGGGACTGACATATACACACTGTATGTGTGTGTGTGTGTGTGTGTGCATTCAGTCATGTCTGACTCTTTGCAGTCCCATGGGCTATATAACCTGCTAGGCTCCCTTGTCCGTGGAATTTCCCAGGTAAGAATACTGGAATGGGTAAGGCATTGCTTACTCCAGGGGCTCTTCCTGACTCAGAGATTGAACCTGCATCTTCTGCTTGGCAGGCAGATTCTTTACTACTAGCCCTGCCAGGGAAGCCGAGCTACACACCGGGTGCGTGCTATGTCGCTGCTGTCTTGTCTGACTCTTTGTGACCCTGGGACTGTAGACCTCCCGGCTCCTCTGTCCATGGGATTCTCCAGGCAAGAACGCTGGAGTCGGTTGCTGTGCCCTCCTCCAGGGGATCTTCCCCACGCAGGGATGGAACCCTCCATTCTTAGGTCTCCTCCATCTGCAGGCAGGTTCTTTACCGCTAGCGTCCCCTGGGAAACCCTCACACACACAGTATGATATATAAAATAGATAACTAAGAACCTTCTGTGGGCTTCCCTGGTGGCTCAGAGGTTAAAGCGTCTGCCTGCAATGCGGGAGACCTGGGTTCGATCCCTGGGTCGGGAAGTTCCCCTGGAGAAGGAAATGGCAACCCACTCCAGTATTCTTGCCTGGAGAATCCCAAGGATGGGGGAGCTTGGTGGGCTTCAGTTCACGGGGTCGCAAAGAGTCGGACACGACTGAGCGACTTCACTCACTCACTCACTCACTCACTCAAGAACCTTCTGTAGAGCACAAGGAACTCTACTCAAGACTCTGTAATGGACTATATTAGGAAAAGAATCTTAAAAAATGTGGATATATATATATATATAACTGATTCATTTTGCTGTACACTGGAAGCTAACACAATACTGTAGAACAACTATACTTCAATAAACTTTTTAAATTATAATAAAAAAAGGTAATAGCATCTTAGTGTTATTATAAATAATGCAAGTTACAAAATACTTTTTATTCTGTTACCCATTAAATGGTCTTAAGGACCCTGAAAGCCCTACACTCCACACTTTAAGAACCACTTTAGTAGAGTTTGGCATAGTGCCTGGCACACAGTAGGAATTCAACAAATAATTGTTGAATAAATAAACTAATAAATTTCTAAATTTATTTTCTTTTCCAAAATAAAGACAGGTTTCTTCCTATCTTTTTATAGGAAAATAGGTCACTTCTGTAAAGAAAAATAAAACTTTGATTCGAAATGCTATTCCCAGTTGGATGCAGCCCAAGGGATTGTTGTTGCTATTCAGTTGCTCAGTAGTGTCTGACTCTGCAGCCCCATGGACTGAAGCACACCAGGCTTCCCTGTCCTTCACTATCTCCCTGAGTTTCTCAAACTCATGTCCATAGAGTCAATGATGCCATCCTCTATCCCCCTCTACTCCTCCTGTCCTCAATCTTTCCCAGCATCTGAGTCTTTTCTAATGAGTTGGCTCTTCACATCAGGTGGCCAAAGTATTGGAGCTTCAGCTTCAGCATCAGTCCTTCCAATGAATATGCAGAGTTGATTTCCTTTAGGATTGCCTGTCTTACTATTTGATCTCCTTACTGTTCAAAAGACTCTCAAGAATCTTCTCCAGCACCACAGTTCAAAAGCATCAGTTCTTCGGTGCTCAGCCTTCTTCATGGTCCAACTCTCACATCTGTACATGACTACCAAGAAAACCACAGCTTTGACTATATGGATGGATCTTTGTTGGCAAAGTGATGTCTCTGCTTTTTAATAGCGGTCTAGGTTTGTCATAGCTTTTCTTCCAAGAAGGAAGTGTCTTTTAATTTCCTGGCTGCAGTCTATGTCTGCAGTGATTTTGGAGCTCAAGAAAATAAAGTCTGTCACTGTTTGCATTGTTTCCCCATCTATTTGGCATGAAGTGATGGGACTGGATGCCATGATCTTCATTTTTTCAAAGCTGAGTTTTAAGCCAGCTCTTTCACTCTCCTCTTTCACCTATATCAAGAGGCTCTTTAGTTCCTCTTCAATTTCTGCCATTAGGGTGGTGTCATCTGCATATTGATATTTCTCCCAGCAATCTTGATTCCAGCTTGTGCTTCATCCAGTCCAGCATTTTGCATGATGTACTCTGCATATTGGGCTTCCCTGATAGCTCAGCTGGTAAAGAATCCACCTGAATGACCTAATGGTTTTCCCTACTTTCTTCACTTTAAGTCTGAATTTTGCAATAAGGAGCTCATGATCTGAGCCACAGTCAGTTTCAGGTCTTGCTTTTGCTGAGTATATAGAGTTTCTCCTCCATCTTCAGCTGCAAAGAATATAGTCAATCTGATTTCAGTATTGACCAGCTGGTGATGTCCACGTATATAGATTTGTCTCTTGTGTTGTTGGAAGAGGATGTTTGCTATGACCAGTGTGTTCTCTTGGCAAAACTCTATTAGCATTTGCCCTGCTTCATTTTTTACTCCAAGGCCAAACTTGCCTGTTACTCTAGGTATTTCTCAACTTCTTACTTTTTCATTTCAGTTCCCTATGATGAAAAGGACATCTTTTTTGGGTGTTAGTTCTAGAAGATCTTGGAGGTCTTCATAGAACTGTTCAACTTCAGCTTTTTCAGCATTAGTGGTTGGGGCATAGACTTGAATTGCTGTGATGCTGAATGGTTTCCCTTGGATACAAAACAAGATCGTTCTTTTGTTTTTGAGATTGCACCCAAGTACTGCATGTTGGACTCTTTCGTTGACTATGAGGGCTATTCCATTTCTTCTAAGGGATTCTTGGCCTCAATAGTAGATATAATGGTCATCTGAATTAAATTCACCCATTCCCATCCATTTTAGTTCACTGATACCTAAAATGTTGACGTTCACTCTTGCTATCCCCTGTTTGACCACTCCAATTTACCCATGGACCTAATTAATATTCCAGGTTCTTATGCAATACTGCTCTTTACAGCATCAGACTTTACTTTAACAACCAGACACATCCACAACTGGACATCATTTCCACTTTTTGGCTCAGCCTCTTCATTCCTTCTAGAGCTATTTCTCTGCTCTTCTCCAGCAGCATACTGGACACCTAGGGGGTGGGGGCAGTGTTCATCTTTCAGTGTTGTATCTTTTTGCTTCTTCACACTGTTCATGGGATTCTCAAGGCAAGAATGCTGAAGTGGTTTGCCACTCCCTTCTCCAGTGGATCACATTTTGTTAGAACTCTCCACCATGACTCCTCCATCTTGGGTGGCCCTACATGACAAGGCTCATAGTTTCATTGAGTTACACAAGGCTGTGATCCATGTGATCATTTTAGTTAGTTTTCTGTGATTCTGGCTTTCATTCTGTTTGCCCTCTGATGGATAAGGATAAGAGGCTTGTGAAATCTTCCTAATGGGAAGGACTGGCTGTGGGGAAAACTGGGTCTTGCTTTGGTGGGCAGGGCCATCTTCAGTAAATCTTTTATCCAATATTCTGCTGATGGGTGGGGTTGTACTTCCTCCTTGTAATTTGGCCTGAGGCAGTCCAGTCCTAGAATCTGCAGTCTTACAGTAGGCTCTTGGCTCTAGTTCCGTTCAGTTCAGTTCAGTTGCTCAGTTGTGTCCGACTCTTTGAGACCCCATGGACTGCTGTGCGCCAGGTTTCCCTGTCCATCACCAACTCCCTGAGTTTGCTCAGATTCATGTGTATCAAGTCAGTGATTCCATCCAACCATCTCATCCTCTATTGTCTCCTTCTCCTCCTGACTTCAGTCTTTCCCAGCATTAGGGTCTTTTCCAAGGAGTCAGTTCTTTGCATCAGGTGGCCAAAGTATTGAAATTTCAGCTTCAGCATCAATCCTTCCAATGAATATTCAGGACTGATTTCCTTTAGGATGGACTGGTTGGATCTCCTTGCAGTCCAAGGGACAGTCAGAGTCTTCTCCAACACCACAGTTCAAAATCATCAATTCTTCAACACTCAGCTTTCTTTATAGTCCAACTCTCACATCCATACATGACTACTGAAAGAAACCATAGCCTTGACTAGATGGACCTTTGCTGGCAAAGTAATGTCTCTGCTTTTTAATACATTGTCTAGGTTTTTTCAGAGTCTTCTCCAACACCACAGTTCAAAATCATCAATTCTTCAACACTCAGCTTTCTTTATAGTCCAACTCTCACATCCATACATGACTACTGAAAGAAACCATAGCCTTGACTAGATGGACCTTTGCTGGCAAAGTAATGTCTCTGCTTTTTAATACATTGTCTAGGTTTTTCATAGCTTTTCTTCCAAGGAGCAAGTGTCTTAATTTCATGGCTGCAGTCAACATCTGCAGTGATTTTGGACCCCAAGAAAATAAAGTCTTTCACTGTTTCCATTGTTTCCCCATCTATTTACCATGAAGTGATGGGACCAGATGCCATGATCTTAATTTTCTGAATGTTGAGTTTTAAGCCAACTTTTTCACTCTTCTCTTTCACTTTCATCAAGAGGCTTTTTAGTTCTTCACTTTCTGCCATAAGGGTGATGTACATCTGCATATCTGAGTTTATTGATATTTCTCCCAGCAGTCTTGATTCTCACTTGTGATTCATCCACCCCAGGATTTCTCATGATGTACTCTGCATATAAGTTAAATAAGCAGGGTGACAATATACAGCCTTGACATACTCCTTTCCTGATTTGAAACCAGCCTGTTGTTCCATATCCAGTTCTAACTGTTTCCTCTTGACCTGATACAGATTTCTCAGGAGGCAGTGAAGTGGTCTGCTATTCCCATCTCTTTAAAAAATTTCCACTGTCTGCTGTGATCCACACAGTCAAAGGCTTTAGCATAGTCAATAAAGCAGAAATAGATGTTTTCTGGAACTCTCTTGCTTTTTTGATGATCCAACAAATGTTGACAATTTGATCTCTGGTTCCTCTGCCTTTTCTAAAACCAGTTTGAACATGTGGAAGTTCACAGTTCACGTACTGTTGAAGCCTGGCTTGGAGAATTTGGAGCATTACTTTACTAGCATGTGAGATGAGTGCAATTGTGTGGTAGTCTGAGCATTCTTTGGCATTGCCTTTCTTTGGGATTGGAATGAAAACTGATTTTTTCCAGTCCCGTGGCCACTGAGAGGTTTCCAAATTTGCTGGCATATTGAGTGCAGCACTTTCACAGCATCATCTTTCAGGATTTGAAATAGCTCCACTGGAATTCCATCACCTCCACTAGCTTTGTTCGTAGTGATGATTCCTAAGGCCCGCTTGACTTCACATTCCAGGATGTCTGGCTCTAGGTGAGTGATCACACCATCATGATTATCTTGGTCATAAAGATCTTTTTTGTAGTTCTGTGTATTCTTGCCACCTCTTCTTAATATCTTCTGCTTCTATTAGGTCCATACCATTTCTGTCCTCTATTGTGCCCATCTTTGCATGAATTGTTCCCTTGGCTTCTCTAATTTTCTTGAAGAGATCTCTAGTCTTTTCCATTCTGTTGTTTTCCTCTATTTCTTTGCATTGATCACTGAGGAAGGCTTTTTTTTATCTCTTCTTGTTATTCTTTGGAACTTTGCATTCAAATGGGTATGTCTTTCATTTTCTTCTTTGCCTTTTGTGTCTTTTCTTTTCTCAGCTATTTGTAAGGNAAGGAATGATGCTAAAGCTGAAACTCCAGTCCTTTGGCCATCTCATGCGAAGAGTTGACTCCTGTCTCTTATACACATCTAGATGTGTATAAGAGACAGCTTTTCCATTCTGTTTTTTTTTTTTTTCCCTCTATTTCTTTGCATTGATCCCCAAGGAAGGCTTTCTTATCTCTCCTTGCTAGTCTTTGGAACTCTGCATTCAGATACTTATATCTCATGTGGAAAAATAATTTGAATCCTATTGACAGATAAACTACAAACACACACAGACTACTCACATCAATGTATACATTATTGTAGTATTTGGGCCACAGTAAATGTTCTCTATTACTTATTGTTATCTTTATTATTTTTAACCCATTTATTTGGTTATTTAATTTAGAAGAGGATTGATAGACATATTATTAAATATATATGAAGAAAGCAATCTCTTTAAATGAAACAATCTAAGTGTCCATAAGTGGATGAATGGATAAAGAAATAGAGGTATGTACACACACACACACACACACAAACACTGAAATATTCAACCATAAGCAAAGAATGAAATTTTGCTTTTTGCAACAATATGGCTGGGCCTCAAAGGAAATAAGCTGATAGATGAAGACAAATGCTGTATGATTTCTTTTATATGTGAAATCTAAAAAACAAAACAGAGAACAGATTGGTGGTTACAAAAGACAGAGGAAGGAAAGTTATGACCAACCTAGATAGCATAATGAAAGCAGAGACATTACTTTGCCAACAAAGATCTGTCTAGTCAAGGCTATAGTTTTTCCTGTGGTCATGTATGGATGTGAGGGTTGGATTGTGAAGAAAGCTGAGTGCCAAAGAATTGATGCTTTTGAATTATGGTGTTGGAGAAGGCTCTTGAGAGTCCCTTGGACTGCAAGGAGATCCAACCAGTCCATTCTGAAGGAGATCAACCCTGGGATTTCTTTGAAAGGAATGATGCTAAAGCTGAAACTCCAGTACTTTGGCCACTTTATGTGAAGAGTTGACTCACTGGAAAAGATGCTGATGTTGGGAGGGATTGGGGGCAGGAGGAGAAGGACACGACAGAGGATGAGATGCCTGGATGGCATCACCAACTCGATGGATGTGAGTTTGGGTGAACTCTGGGAGTTGGTGATGAATAGGGAGGCCTGGCGTGCTGCGATTTTTAGGGGTGCAATGAGTCGGACATGACTGAGTGACTGAAATGAACTGAATTGAAAGGGTAGGAGAAGTGGGAAAACTATTATTTTTGCTTAAATTTAAATAAATAAATAAAAACTTAAAAATGAGTTTCTAGAATAAAATATAGTTTATAACTCCTTTGAATAAAATTCTTTAATAATCTTGTTCTAGAAGTATCAGTTTGTATAAATGATACTCTTCAAATCTTGATTATGACAATGAGATTGTGCTTTAAGTTCTCAAAGAAAGTACTCTTCTCAAAATTTAGAATATTTTGGAAATGAATGCTTTTACTCTTCTATCTTCCGGAGTGAAACACAAGGCTATGAAGTCTACAGGGACATTTCATCATAAAATCTTGTGTATCCTATAATACTCTTCAAATCTTGATTATGACAATGAGATTGTGCTTTAAGTTCTCAAAGAAAGTACTCTTCTCAAAATTTAGAATATTTTGGAAATGAATGCTTTTACTCTTCTATCTTCCGGAGTGAAACACAAGGCTATGAAGTCTACAGGGACATTTCATCATAAAATCTTGTGTATCCTATAATGCTGCTGCTGCTGCTGCTAAGTCGCTTCAGTTGTGTCCGACTCTATGCGACCCCATAGACGGCAGCCCAGTGGGTTCCCCCATTCCTGGGATTCTCCAGGCAAGAATACTGGAGTGGGTTGCCATTTTCTTCTCCAATGCATGAAAATGAAAAGTGAAAGTGAAGTCGCTCAGTCGTGTCCGCCTCTTAGCGACCCCATGGACTGCAGCCCACCAGCCTTCTCCGTCCATTGGATTTTCCAGGCAAGAGTACTGGGGTGGGGTGCCATTGCCTCCCCCAGCATGCTATAATATTCTATCATACTTATTTTGAGGGGTTTCAGCACATGTAAGATTAAGGCAGAAAAATTGAGATGGAGATTCCCCAAGGAGATGAACTAGAGGAAGAATTCTGTTTAGGATTTCAGTTATTTGGAGGAAGAAATTAGTCCTATAAGCAGCAGGTGTTTATGCTAATAGAATGACTCTGTTTTAATTAAACAGCATTTCCTCACAGAGTAATCACATATGTTGTTTACTCAACTTTTTTAAAGTTCATTAACACATCTCTAAACTTTTTCTTCCCATCCTACAAGTTAAAAGTTTTCTTTTAATGTGTTCTCATTATGAAACTTTTTCTCAAAATGAAAGAAGCATATAACATATAGTACTAAGCTTTATGACAAATGTGTGTTCCTCAATTCAGGAATTCAAATAAAAATTCTCATGGTATTACATACATGGTATTCTCTGAGTCTATAAGATACATTGGGATTTTTTATTCTAAAGAATTATACCTTAAAATCTACAGCAAAAAAAAAAAAAATGTTTTGAGATAGTCTCAAATGAGTATCATTGAAGGAAACTTCTGCCGGTAGCTCTTCTGGGTGCTGGATGAGCTGTAATGAGAAGTATTATGAGTTAGTTCTTATAGCTGGAAGCTGCATGGTGTGTTGTATTTTGAACTGAATAGTTGTCAACTGAATTTAAGCTTCCCACATGGACATAACCAGAAATATATCATTTTTATTCCTTATGAAAGAAAATATCTGGAAGTCACTACAAAGTCATCATGAGAACTCTAAAAGTTTCATATTTTTTAACATTCCTAGAAGACCCTACAAAAAGAGAGCACATGTTTAATACTCTCATTTATACTTCAGTTCAGTTCAGTTGCTCAGTCATGTCTGACTCTTTGCAACCCCATGAATCGCAGCATGCCAGGCCACCCTGTCCATCACCAGCTCCTGGAGTTCACTCAGATTCACATCCATCGAGTCAGTGATGCCACCCAGCCATCTCTCATCCTCTGTCGTCCCCTTCTCCAACAGTCACAAATCCCAAGTGCTTTATGAAAGTATGTACTGATGTTGTGTTCCTAAGAGAAAGACTACTCATTAGAGGAGGAGAAATTAGATAATTTAAAAAATTTAATTAGAAAGTCTCAGGACTAGAATAAGCCTGCTCTATTATATTTCACAAGGTAAGGGGGAGGAGTAGAATATGGCAGAGTAGAAGGATATGCACTCATCTTCTCCCGCAAGAACTCCAAAATTACAACTCAGTGCTGAACAACCACTAGCAGGAGAATGTTGGATCCCACTAAAAAAAGATACCCCACTACAAAGGGCAAAGGAGAAGCCCCAGCAAGATGGTAGGATGGGCTACATCTTGTTTAGAATCAAACCCTATAGCTGTCAGAGATGCTCAGAAGGCTCAAAAAAACCTTGTGCACATCAGGACTCAGAGACCCCACAGAGACTGAGCTAGAATTGTGTTTGAGTGTCTTCTATGGAGCTACTGGTCAGCAGTGGCCTGCCTCGGGGGCAGGGGCTCTAGTTCTTCAGTATGGCATAAATCCTCTTGGAAGAAGTCACCATTAACCCCACCATAGAGCCACCAAAACTTACACAGAACTGGGGAAACAGACTCTTGGAAGGTGCAAACAAAACCTTGTGTGCAGCAAGACCCAGGAGAAAGGAGCAATGACTCCACAAGAGACCGATCCAGACTTGCCTGTGAGTGTTCATGAGTCTCCAGCAGAGGTGTGGGTCATCAGTGGCCTGCTGCAGGGTCAGGGGCACTGATTACAGCAGAATGTGCATGGGAATTTTGAAGGAGGTCATTGTATCTTCATTATTTCCACCATTGGTAGTAGTAGCTCAGGTCAAACAAAAAGAAGGAAACAGAGATGTGCCTATCAATAGAATAATATTAGATAAAAAATTTACTGTGCATTGCCCCACCCATCAGAACAAAACCAATTTTCACCCTCAGTGAGTCTTTACCATCAGGAAGTTTCCATAAGCCTCTTATTCTTATCCATCAAAAGGCAAATAAAATGAAAACTATAATCACACAACTAGCCAAACTGAACACATGAACCTCAGGCTTGTATAACTCAATGAAACTATGAGCTATGCTGTGTAGGGCCACCCAATAGGAAAGGGTCATGGTGGAGAGTTCTGACAAAACATGGTCCACTGAAGAAAGGAACGGCAAACCATTTCAGTATTCTTGCCATGAGAACCTCACGAACAATATGAAAAGGCAAAAAGATAGGACAATGAAAGTTGAACTCCCAAGTTGGTAGTTGCTCAATATGCTACTGGAGATCAGTGGAGAAATAACTCCAGAAAGAATGAAAGGATGGAGCCAAAGCAAAAACACACCCAGTGTGGATGAGACTGGTGATGGAAGTAAAGTCCAATGCTGTAAATAGTAATGTCACATGGAAATCTGGAAAGGTAGGTCCTTGAATCAAGGCAAATAGGAAGTGGTAAAAAAGGAGAGGGCAAGAGTGAACACTGACATTTTAGGAATCAGTGAACTAAAATGAACTGGAATGGGTGAATTTAACTCAGATGACTGTTATATAAACTACTGTGGGCAAGATCCCATAGAAGAAATGGAGTAGCCCTCACAGTCAACAAAAGATTCCAAAATTCAGTACTTGGATACAATCTAAACAATGATAGAATGATCTCTGTTTCCAAGGCAAACCATTCAATATCACAGTAATCCAAGTCTATGCCCTGACCAGTAACACTGAAGAAGCTGAATTTGAATGGTTCTATGAAGACATACAAGACCTTCTAGAACTAACACCCCAAAAAAATGCCCTTTTCATCATAGGGGACTGGAATGCAAAAGTAGAAAGTCGAGAAACACCTGGAATAGCAGGCAAATTTGGCCTTGGAGTACAAAATGAAGCAGGGAAAAGACTAACATAATTTTGCCAAGAGAGTACACTGGTCGTAGTAAACACCATCTTCCAACAACACAACAGAAGACTCTACACAAGGACATCACCACACGATCAATACTAAAATCAGATTGATTATATTCTTTGCAAGCAAAGATGGAGAAGCTCTATACAGTCAGCATAAACAAGACTGGGAGCTGACTGTGGTTCAGATCATGAACTCCTTAGTGACAAATTCAGACTTAAATTGAAGAAAGTAAGGAAAACCACTAGACCATTCAAGTATGACCTAAATCAAATCCATTACGATTATACAGTGGAAGTGACAAATTCAAGGGATTGTGTCTGATAGACAGAACGCCTGAAAAACTATGGATGGAGGTTCGTGACACTCTACAGAAAGTGATGATCAAGACCATCCACAAGGAAAAGAAATACAAAAAGGAAAAATGGTTGTCTGAGGTTGCCTTACAAATAGCTGAGTAAATAAGAGAAACGAAAGGCAAAGGAGAAAAGGAAAGAGATACCCATTTGAATGCAGAGTTCTGAGAATAGCAAAGAGAGATTAAGAAAAAAAAAGGATTCCTCAGTGATCAATGCAAAGAAATAGAGGAAAACAAGAGAATGGGAAAGACTAGAGATCTCTTCAAGAGAATCAGAGATATCAAGGGAACATTTCATGCAAAGATGGGCACAATAAGGACAGAAATGGTATGGTCTTAACAGAAGCAGAAGATATTAAGAATAGGTGGCAAGAATACACAGAAAAACTATGCAAAAAAGATCTTCATGACCCAGACAACTACAATGGTGTGATCACTCAGCTAGAGCCAGACATTCTGGGACGTGAAGTTAAGTGGGCCTTAGGAAGCATCACTACGAACAAAGCTAGTGGAGGTGATGGAATTCCAGTTAAGCCATTTCAAATCCTGAAAGATGATGCTTTGACAGTGCAGCACTCAATATGCCAGAAAATTTGGACAATTCAGAACTGGCCACGGGACTCTAAAAGGTCAGATTTCATTCTAATCCCAAAGAGTGTTCAAACTATCACACAGTTGCACTCATCTCACATGCTAGCAAAGTAATGCTCAAATTTCTCCAAGTCAGGCTTCAACAGTACTTGAACTGTGAACTTCCTGATGTTCTAGCTGAATATAGAAAAGGCAGAGGAACCAGAGATCAAATTTCCATCATCCCTTGGATCATTGAAAAAGCAAGAGAGTTCCAGAAAAACATCTACTTCTGCTTTATTAACTATGCCTAAGCCTTTGCTTGTGTGAATCACAACTAACTGTGGAAAATTATTCAAGAGATGGGAATACCAGACCCCCTGACCTACCTCCTGAGTAATCTTTTTGTAGGTTAAGAAACAACAGTTAGTACTGGTCATGGAACAACAGACTGGTTACCAGTTGCTAAAGGAGTATGTCGAGGCTGTATATTGTCACCCTGCTTATTTAACTTACGTGTAGAGTACATAATGAGAACTGATGGGCTGCATAAAGCACAAGCTGGAATCAAGATTGCCAGGAGAAATATCAATAACTTCAGATATGCAGATGACACCACCCTGTGATAGAGAGCAAAGAACTAAAGAGCCTTTTGATGAAAGTGAAAGAAGAGAATGAAAAAGTTGGCTTGAAATTCAGCATTCAGAAAACTAAGATCATGGCATCCAGTCCCATCAGTTCATGGGAAACAGATGGGGGAAAAATGGAAACAGTGAGAGACTTTCTTTTGTTGGGCTGCAAAATCACTGCAGATGGTGACTGCGGCCATGAAATTAAAATACCCTTGCTCCTTGGAGGAAAAGCTATGATCAACCTAGACAGCATATTAAATATCAAAGACATTACTTTGCCAACAGATGTCCATCTAGTCAAAGTAATGGTTTTTCCAGTAGTCAGGTATGAATGTGACAGTTGAACTATAAAGAGAGCTGAGTGCTGAAGAATTGATGTTTTTNCAAGAGTGAACACTGACATTTTAGGAATCAGTGAACTAAAATGAACTGGAATGGGTGAATTTAACTCAGATGACTGTTATATAAACTACTGTGGGCAAGATCCCATAGAAGAAATGGAGTAGCCCTCACAGTCAACAAAAGATTCCAAAATTCAGTACTTGGATACAATCTAAACAATGATAGAATGATCTCTGTTTCCAAGGCAAACCATTCAATATCACAGTAATCCAAGTCTATGCCCTGACCAGTAACACTGAAGAAGCTGAATTTGAATGGTTCTATGAAGACATACAAGACCTTCTAGAACTAACACCCCAAAAAAATGCCCTTTTCATCATAGGGGACTGGAATGCAAAAGTAGAAAGTCGAGAAACACCTGGAATAGCAGGCAAATTTGGCCTTGGAGTACAAAATGAAGCAGGGAAAAGACTAACATAATTTTGCCAAGAGAGTACACTGGTCGTAGTAAACACCATCTTCCAACAACACAACAGAAGACTCTACACAAGGACATCACCACACGATCAATACTAAAATCAGATTGATTATATTCTTTGCAAGCAAAGATGGAGAAGCTCTATACAGTCAGCATAAACAAGACTGGGAGCTGACTGTGGTTCAGATCATGAACTCCTTAGTGACAAATTCAGACTTAAATTGAAGAAAGTAAGGAAAACCACTAGACCATTCAAGTATGACCTAAATCAAATCCATTACGATTATACAGTGGAAGTGACAAATTCAAGGGATTGTGTCTGATAGACAGAACGCCTGAAAAACTATGGATGGAGGTTCGTGACACTCTACAGAAAGTGATGATCAAGACCATCCACAAGGAAAAGAAATACAAAAAGGAAAAATGGTTGTCTGAGGTTGCCTTACAAATAGCTGAGTAAATAAGAGAAACGAAAGGCAAAGGAGAAAAGGAAAGAGATACCCATTTGAATGCAGAGTTCTGAGAATAGCAAAGAGAGATTAAGAAAAAAAAAGGATTCCTCAGTGATCAATGCAAAGAAATAGAGGAAAACAAGAGAATGGGAAAGACTAGAGATCTCTTCAAGAGAATCAGAGATATCAAGGGAACATTTCATGCAAAGATGGGCACAATAAGGACAGAAATGGTATGGTCTTAACAGAAGCAGAAGATATTAAGAATAGGTGGCAAGAATACACAGAAAAACTATGCAAAAAAGATCTTCATGACCCAGACAACTACAATGGTGTGATCACTCAGCTAGAGCCAGACATTCTGGGACGTGAAGTTAAGTGGGCCTTAGGAAGCATCACTACGAACAAAGCTAGTGGAGGTGATGGAATTCCAGTTAAGCCATTTCAAATCCTGAAAGATGATGCTTTGACAGTGCAGCACTCAATATGCCAGAAAATTTGGACAATTCAGAACTGGCCACGGGACTCTAAAAGGTCAGATTTCATTCTAATCCCAAAGAGTGTTCAAACTATCACACAGTTGCACTCATCTCACATGCTAGCAAAGTAATGCTCAAATTTCTCCAAGTCAGGCTTCAACAGTACTTGAACTGTGAACTTCCTGATGTTCTAGCTGAATATAGAAAAGGCAGAGGAACCAGAGATCAAATTTCCATCATCCCTTGGATCATTGAAAAAGCAAGAGAGTTCCAGAAAAACATCTACTTCTGCTTTATTAACTATGCCTAAG
Source organism: Oreotragus oreotragus (assembly GCA_006410675.1). Lineage (NCBI taxonomy): Eukaryota > Metazoa > Chordata > Mammalia > Artiodactyla > Bovidae > Oreotragus > Oreotragus oreotragus. Next base: position 84,139 of record SJYX01024155.1, read on the forward strand.
CCTTTGCTTGTGTGAATCACAACTAACTGTGGAAAATTATTCAAGAGATGGGAATACCAGACCCCCTGACCTACCTCCTGAGTAATCTTTTTGTAGGTTAAGAAACAACAGTTAGTACTGGTCATGGAACAACAGACTGGTTACCAGTTGCTAAAGGAGTATGTCGAGGCTGTATATTGTCACCCTGCTTATTTAACTTACGTGTAGAGTACATAATGAGAACTGATGGGCTGCATAAAGCACAAGCTGGAATCAAGATTGCCAGGAGAAATATCAATAACTTCAGATATGCAGATGACACCACCCTGTGATAGAGAGCAAAGAACTAAAGAGCCTTTTGATGAAAGTGAAAGAAGAGAATGAAAAAGTTGGCTTGAAATTCAGCATTCAGAAAACTAAGATCATGGCATCCAGTCCCATCAGTTCATGGGAAACAGATGGGGGAAAAATGGAAACAGTGAGAGACTTTCTTTTGTTGGGCTGCAAAATCACTGCAGATGGTGACTGCGGCCATGAAATTAAAATACCCTTGCTCCTTGGAGGAAAAGCTATGATCAACCTAGACAGCATATTAAATATCAAAGACATTACTTTGCCAACAGATGTCCATCTAGTCAAAGTAATGGTTTTTCCAGTAGTCAGGTATGAATGTGACAGTTGAACTATAAAGAGAGCTGAGTGCTGAAGAATTGATGTTTTTGAATTGTGGTACTAGGGAAGACTCTTGATAGTTCCTTGGACTGCAAGGAGATCCATCCTGTCCATCCTAAAGGAAATCAGTTCTGAATATTCATTGGAAGGACTGATGTTGAAGCTGAAATTCCAATACTTTTGCCACCTGTTGCCAAGAACTGAATCACCAGAAAAGACCCTGATACTGGGAAGGATTGAAGGTAGGAGAAGAAGGGGACCCCAGAGGAGGAGATGATTGGATGGCATCACTGACTCAGTGAAGATGAGTTTGAGCAAGTTCTGGGAGTTGGTGATGGACAGGCAAGCCTGTCTTGCTGCATTCCATGGGGTCGCAAAGAGTGGGACAAAACTGAGTGACTGAACTGAACTGAAGTGGTTGCATTTCTTTTTGTTTGTTTGTTTGTTTTAAATTTTATTTTTAGTTTGTTTTACTTTACAATACTGTATTGGTTTTGCCATACATTGACATGAATCTGCCACGGGTGTATACGAGCTCCCAATCCTGAACCCCCCTCCCACCTCCCACCCCATATCATCTCTCTGGATCATCCCCGTGCACCAGCCCCAAGCATCCTGTATCCTGTATCGAACATAGACTGGCGCTTCATTTCTAAAGAGACACAGATGTATAGAACGGACTTTTGGACTCTGAGGGAGAGGGCGAGGATGATTGCATTTCAAAACGTTTCATGATTGGGTCTTGTATATCTTCATTTTAGTGCTTCTGATTGAAGTTACTCTATATTGTTACAGTGATATCACAAAAGTAGTCACAAAATACTCCAGTTACATCATAAGAATCTTAAGGAAAGAAGAGAAAGTGTTTATAAACTAAATTACAAGATTGAAAAAAACAGTTATCTTCTTTATTTGCCTGTCCATATCAATTGTAGAAACAGATGTTTAAAAAGCATGGCTTCAAAATACATATGTAGATCTTTATTTTTATTGCAGTTAAAGTAATGAATTATGGCAATATACTACATATATGTTTTCATATCTGAATGAAAGTATTCTGCCTGGATGCTCAAGGAATGATTTTTTTTAAATGCCTTTTGAACATCTGTTTTTGACAATTTCAGTATGAAAACCTGGTTAGGAATTTCAAAATACTGTTTCTGTGAACAGAAACACCAATGTTATGTTGTTTTCAAGTACACCTTCCCAGACGTGAACTGCAGTGTATTTCTGAGGAGATATTACTGCAACTGATATCTGTAACATGATGGTAGGTTTTATAACAAAACAGTGTGTTTGAGTATTTCCCTCATATAAATTGCCTGCATTGACAGTTACACACATTTCCTTAAATATAGAATATGAAAGTTTTCCTTATAACTTATTTTCATTTATTGAAACAAAATAATAAAGCTAAACTTTGTAATGCATTTCATACATGTCACCCTATATTTGCATGAATTAGCTGGCATAATTAGATTAAAAAGTAAGACTAGAGTCTCATTTGTCAATTCAAAAGCTTCCCAATTTTTAAGGAATATAGGATACATCACCCGGAGAAGGCAATGGCATCCCACTCCAGTACTCTTGCCTGGAAACTCCCATGGATGGAGGAGCCTGGTAGGCTGCAGTCCATGGGGTCGCTGAGTCAGACACGACTGAGTGACTTCACTTTAACTTTTCACTTTCATGTATTGGAGAAGGAAATGGCAACCCACTCCAGTGTTCTTGCCTGGAGAATACCAGGAATGGCGGAGCCCAGTGGGCTGCCATCTGTGGGGTCGTACAGAGTTGGACACGACTGAAGCGACTTAGCAGCAGCAGCAGCAGCAGCAGGATACATCACCACTATTTTTTTGTTAATCTAAAACTGGCCTGTTTCATGGAATCTTAAAAATATGCAAAAATAAATCCAATACTTAACTCTATGCAAAACAGTCTTTAATACTTACAATGAATTACTTATAAACCCTTTTGCATCTAATGACCGAACAAGCAGTATAGTTGATTTTGTTTGTTTGCTTTACTTTATTCCCTGAGTTCAAGGTCCATTAATAGCCTTTATTTAATTGTTGTAAAATTACATTCAAGGCCCTTGGTCTTATCACCTTTTGCTATAATACCTTTCCTCAAGGAATGTGAGAGTGAAATTTGACTATCATGTAATTGTAAAATTCAGCTTTATTGTCCTCTATGTATATTACATAGATGTGAGGACTAGACTGTCATGAGGACTATGAATTTATTACTTTGTTTCTTCAATACCAGACATACTTGATGTTCCACAAATAAGGTTTCTGAGATTTATATGAGAACCTCAAGTAAATCTTGAGCATCAGGAATTAAGTGAAGAAGTATAATATGGATTAAGATTCTGACATTCTCCTTTATGTTTAATATCATGGGTGAGTGAATATACATACACATACACACACACTCATGGATTTAAATCTTATAGTGATAGTATTCTGGAAGGAAGAAATAACATCAGGTCATATTCTTGAATGAAGAACTGAGAATAGGATAATTATCTATTCAGTCCTGGCAGTAGCTATTTCATCATGATTTTTCAGGTAGACTTCCTGCATAATATATGCTTAGACCTCATATTTCCTTTCCATATTTCTAGACACACTACCAAACACTTTGCTACCCAATGAACTATAGCCCACCAAGCTTCTGTGTCTGTGGGATTTCCGAGACAAAATACTGGAATGGGTTTCCATTTCTTCCTCCAGGGCATCTCCCCCACCCAGGGATCAAATTCATGTCTCCTCTGTCTCCTAGGTTGTACACAGATTCTTTACCCACTGAATCATCATGGAAGCTCCAGACATGCTACAGTATTACCTAAACTGTGTTTTGATTTTCAGTAATGAAATGTGAAGTTGCAGTGTTTCCTGCTTTATTTTATTTTTTTAAAATAAAATTGCAAGAAATAAGTAAATGGCAGCATTAACATTTTTAGATTAAAGTTTCAAATGTAACACCTTCAGTAACATTTTGCTCTTTTAATGCTTTTAAAATTCTTTAGATTTCACTCTCATTTAATCTAAATGAATATATTCCTGCTGTGCCATATTTTCATTAAAATATTAGTAAAAAGTTATTAGGATATGATTATTTTATCCATTTTGCTTTATTTTATGACATGCTTATTGTTTTAGATATGGGAATTAAGCAAGATTTCTTTATGCAGGGAAGTTAATTGGTTTGAGAATGGCCATTATATGAAATAAATCCAAATTTCATCTAAATATTTTCTTAAAATACTAGCAAAAGACAAATCTGACTCATGAAATAAACTCCAATAAAAATATGACACTAAAAATCTTCTAATAGAAAATATAAATTTGAAACTAAATTTATAATTGCTTCCTTATGCTTTGAACTTCCTTGAATATATTCATTTAGATTAAATGAGAGTGAAATCTAAAGAATTTTAAAAGCATTAAAAGAGCAAAATGTTACTGAAGGTGTTACATTTGAAACTTTAATCTAAAAATGTTNTATATCTGTCTCTTATACACATCTGAACTTCCTTGAATAAGAGGTTCCCAGCTGATAGCTCCATTGGATATTTCTAGCATTTTGTTTTAAGAGAGAAAATTGATGGATATATTTATTTTGGCTCTATCAGCTTTAATGAAGATCTATGTCTCTAAAAAATAAAAAGCTAGAGCTTTTTATGAACTCTGGATTTAAGTTTAGGGTAAGGTATGTGTGGGCTTCCCCATGGCTCAGCAGTTAAAAAAAAAAATCTGCCTGCAATGCAAGAGCCCCAGTAGATGCAGGTTTGATCCTTGTGTTAGGAAGATCCCCTGGAGGAGAAAATGGCAACCCACTCCAGTATTCTTGGTTGGAAAATTCCACGGACAGAGGAGCCTGGTGGGGTTATAGTCCATAGGGTCCCAAAGAGTCAGACACAACAAAAGTGACTTAGCACAGCACATGTGTGGCAAACAAAATTCTGAGATGGCTTCCCAAAGATTCTCACACCCTAGTTTAATGGCCTTGTATAATTTCTTCTCTTGACCAGGAGAAAGAAATGAAAACCCACTCTACTATCTTGCCTGGGAAAGCCCATGGACAGAGAAGCCTGGTGGGCTATAGCCCATGTGGTTGCAAAGAACCAGACAGGACTGAGCATACACACACACACATACACACACACACACACACATTTCTTCCCTTGATAGTACATATAACAGGTAAATAGCAAAAAAAAAAAAAAAAAAAAAAAAAACATATCAGTCNCTACTATCTTGCCTGGGAAAGCCCATGGACAGAGAAGCCTGGTGGGCTATAGCCCATGTGGTTGCAAAGAACCAGACAGGACTGAGCATACACACACACACATACACACACACACACACACATTTCTTCCCTTGATAGTACATATAACAGGTAAATAGCAAAAAAAAAAAAAAAAAAAAAAAAGACATATCAGTCCTACTGATATAAGAAAATATTTCATCAGCTGAGAAATTCACTTTAACTTTATTATCTTTTGCTCACATTATTTGATTTTACTTGACAATTAAAATAATTTACATGTGGAGGCATTTTCCAGATTGCATTGATAAATGTCCCCATCAGAGTTAAAACATGTTGCCTTCTACATTATTTTTTGCTTATAATACAATAGACTAATGAAAGGGTGCTGTTAATGTTCTGCATTCAATATGCCAGCAAATATGGAAAACTCAGCAGTGGCCACAGGACTCTAAAAGGTCAGTTTTCATTCCAATCCCAAAGAAAGGCAATGCCAAAGAACGTTGAAGTTACTGCACAATAGCACTCATTTTACACAATAGCAAAGCAATGCTCAAACTTCTCCAAGTCAGGCTTCAACAGTACATGAACCAAGAATTTCCAGGTGTTCAAGCTGGATTTAGAAAAGGCAGAGGAACCAGAGATCAAATAGCCAACATCTTTTGAATGACAGAAAAAGCAAGGGAATTCCAGAAAAACATCAACTTCTGCTTCATTGACTATACTAAAGCCTGACTGTGTGGGTCACAACAAACTGTGGAAAATTCTGAAGAAGATACGAATACCAGACCACCTTATCTGCCTCTTGAGACATCTGTATGCAGATCAAGAAGCAACAGTTAGCACCAGCCATGAAACAATGAACTGGTTGCAGATTGGGAAAGCAGTACATCAAGGTTGTATATTGTCACTCTGTTTATTTAACTTATATGCAGAGTACATCATGAGAAACACTGGGCTGAATGAAGCAAAAGCTGGAACCAAGATTGCCAGGAGAAATATCAATAACCTCAGATATGCAGATGACATGACCCTTAAGGCAGAAAGTGAAGAAGAACTATAGAATCTCTTTGGAAGGTGAAAGAGGAGAGTGAAAAAGCTGGCTTAAAACTCAATATTCAACAAACTAAGATCATGGTATGTGATTCCATTACTTCATGACAATTAGATGGGGAACCAAATGCAAACAGTGACTGACTTGGGTTCCAAAATCACTACAAATGGTGACTGCAGCCATGAAATTAAAAGATGCTTGCTTCTTGGAAGAAAAGCTATGACCAACCTAGAGATCATATTTAAAATCAAAGACATTAGTTTGCTGACAAAGGTCTGTATAATCAAAGCTACAGTTTTACCAGTCATCATAAATGGATGTGAGAGTTGCACTATAAAAAAGACTGAGTGCCAAGGAATTGATGCTTTGAACTATGGTGTTGGAGAAGACTCTTGAGAGTCCCTTGGACTGCAAGGAGATCCAACCAGTCAATCTTAAAGGAAATCAATCCTGAGTATTCATTGAAAGCACTGATGCTGAAGCTCCAATACTTTGTCTACCTGATGTGAAGAGCTGACTCATTAGAAAAGGTCCTGATGCTGGGAAAGATTGAAGNAAGACTCTTGAGAGTCCCTTGGACTGCAAGGAGATCCAACCAGTCAATCTTAAAGGAAATCAATCCTGAGTATTCATTGAAAGCACTGATGCTGAAGCTCCAATACTTTGTCTACCTGATGTGAAGAGCTGACTCATTAGAAAAGGTCCTGATGCTGGGAAAGATTGAAGGCAGGAGGATAAGGGGATGACAAAGTATGAGACGGTTGGATGATATCACCGACTCAATGGACATGAGTTTGATTAAACTCCGGGAGTTGGTGATGGACAGGGAGGCCTGGAGTGCTGCAGTCCATGGAATTGCAAAGAGTTGGACACGATAGAGCGACTCAACTGAAATGAATCATGGTTTGGTCTCTCTGAAGACCAGTCCACACCCAAGAGCCCATCAAGAGTCACCTCATTAAAACAAAAGACACTGCTACCTCACAGTAAATTCCAAGGGATATTAGGGATCTGTGTCAAGAAGCTGAGTCAAGATTAAACTTTAGAACACAAGATGCTCCCATGCTCTTATAACTTTCAGAATTACATTATTTTTAGGACTTCTCCTTCAGGAAGTAGAGTGAAAGACTAAACGTTAAAATAAAAAGTTCTGTTGGCACCCTTCCCAGGGTTTTAGGAGCTCTGTGTCATATGTATTTCTTACCTCACAGGTAGCTAAGAATTAAGGACTAATCATCTGCAGCAGTAAAAAAGTTCACCTTCTAGAAATAATCTGTATACTGAGCTGTAATTTGACAATCTGCTATTAATAATATGTTTCATCAAATGTATGAAGATGGGAATTAGTCAGGGAGGGCTGTAAAAGCCTGGCAAGAACTTGTCACTGAAGGTGAGTATCAGGAAGGAATCTGGGCAAAGGCAACAGGATTAGAAGAGGAACATGATCATCAAAATAAATGAATTTCCTTCTATTGAAGAGTCTAATCCAGTGGAGATATAACTGTAAATTTATCATCTATATCAACAAAGATAAAAACAATAATAGATGAAAGGACAGTTAAATATTCATGCAAAAATTTTCAGCATATCTTTATCAAGGCCCTCATTCTAACTAGGAGTTGATTTTAGAAAGAGTTTTCTAGAGAGGTCAGTTGAACCTTTTCTAACTCTCACTGTTCCCTGATAGAAAGTTTAACAGAGCTGTAGCTTTGCCACACAAATTATGGGTACATCAAACTTAAATAAGTGTACTCTGAAAACACTTGGAAGAATACTCTTTGAAGAAAAGCTAGTATTTTTAGGAAATTTTCTTATCCTGAATTAAAGTGTCATGAAAATGAAATTAACTGTCTTATATACTGATCCTTAGTACTGGCCAAAATAAAAGTGCATTGTTGAATCCATCAGTATAAATTCCTTACTTACAAATTGCAATACAAATTGCTTAAAAATCTTCTGACTTGGCATTTTTATATATATTAAATACAGAACTGTTTACTATTCATACTATTCATAGCAGGCAGTACAGCAGAGCAGGCAAGAGTAGTAGAGTTAAACTCAGACTGCCTGGATCCCCATTCCACATCTGTAGTCTTGACAAGGTGAGTGAATTTGGGCAATATATGAGTAAATTTTCTCCAATCCTGCTCATATGTAAATTTTTGTTAAAATGTGTGGCTCTTTTGTGGAGACTGATTGTGAAAATACATTAAAAAAAAAATCTTCCTACATATCTGGCGCATAGTAATCCTTCAACCAATTGTTATGGCATTATGATAAAATAAGAAATATACAATACTCTTACTACCAAGTAGTTGTTTAATCTTAAGAGTGTGTATTGATCTCTCTGGGCCTTTTCCTTATGGTGTCTCCCACCTCATTATTTCAACAACAAGTTATCTCTGACTGGGTGGACATATAACCACACAAATGATCTCACATAATTTCAAAAGGAAATAATTTGATGATAGGCTGCTTATACAATAAAAAGTCTCCACACTAAGCTATCTTCATATTTATTCTCCAGTCCCTGATAGTAAGCATCATTATGTTATCATAACTAGCATAAAGAAGGTTTTCAAGAAATATATATATAATCTTTAGTTATTTTGATTAGATATTACCCTCAATCGTAAGAGATTTTGAAATATTAAAACATCAAGACTAAATAAAATACTTCTATGGAAAAATATGGAACCTCATTCTGTAATGTATGTGGTTTTATTCCCACTGTTGCTTTCACAAGAGTGCTTATATACCTTCTCACCTAGAGAAAAGCATCTTCCTATAACACAACTGTTGTTTCAACTTCTATATCTAATAAGTAGAGTCTTAGTAAGAATGGGCCTTAGTAAGAAAAGTCTATAAGAATGTCATAAAGACTAGAAATACTTAAAAATCCAGAATCAGGACATAAAGGTCAGTATTATACAACATTATATGAGTTACTATCTGATATAATTAAGTTAACCAAAATAGAAAATCAAAAATAAATAATAGTATAGAAATGAAACAGAATAAATCAAATATGGAGTCTGATATATTTTTTCATTAAGATATTTTAGTAATGTTATCTATAAATAAGACCAACGTACAAAATTTATTTACAGTTCTTTAGACTAAAAACTAATTTCAAAAGATAAGAAGTAAACATCTAAAATTATATAATATGGATGGAATTCATTTTAACAAAAGCTATTTAAGTTCTGTGAGGGGAAAAGGGTACATCTTTAAACAAAAGCAGTAGAAAAAACCTATATATAGGACTATATCCATGGATTTCAATTCTAAATATATATTTAAAAAAAAAAAACAAAAAAACTTTACTTCCAAAACTGACGAATCAAGTAAATGCTGTTCTGAACAAATCCTAACATCGCTTATGTGGAACTGATATTATCATTATAAAATTTAAATAACCATGCTTCTCTTGAAGAACAAAAGAAAAGGACTAGCCCTGACAAGCAAAAGGAAATTCACAACTTTAAGTCATTAAAATTTTAATTCAGAAAGAGAGAAAAATACCAATGTCAGAATGTAGGAAGACCTATATTATTCAAATGTTGCACAATATATGGCAAAATGGGCTCCAGTGATCTGTAAAGATGTGCTAAACTATTCAACTGAAACAACTGAGTTCACTAAACTCAAACAAAAATAATTACTACATGAATTAAAGGAAAATTTGAAAGTGAAAACTTAAAACTTATGAAAGAGAATATAAGAGAATGACATCATGACCTTGGTGTTAGATTTCCTAAACAAAATATAAAAAGAAATAATCACAATGAAAGATTGATAATTTAAGCTTTTTTAAAATTAAAGTCTTTCTTCATAGAATACCACAAAACCAAAAATACAAAAAATTAGAAAAGTTATATCCCATAAAAATAAAAGCATATAATTACCCCATTAAAAAGCACATACAAATAAAAAGAAAAATCAGATGGAAAAATATGAATAGATTAATGAATAGAAGATACTAATGTCTAACAAACAAAATTAAATATTCATAATGATTAGAAAAGTTTGAGATAAAATTTCAAGAAATACTTTCTCCAACCAAAATAATGGCAAAAATTTTGTTAGGTAACTAAGAATCAATAAAGGAAAGGGAATGAGAATTCAAACTGCTCAGAAAGTCATTCATTAAAACTGCTTTCCTATTGAAATATAATTCACGTAATAAAACTCACATTTAAAAAACTTACAATTCAGTTGCTTTTACTATATTCACAAAGTTGTGAAACCATCACCACTATCTAATTCAAAAATATTTCCATTCAGTTCAGTTCAGTTCAGTCACTCAGTCGTGTCCGACTCTGCAACCCCATGAACCGTGACACACCGGGGCTCCCTATCCATCACCAATTGCTGGAGTTTACCCAAACCCATGTCCATTGAGTTGGTGACACCACCCAACCGTCACATCCTTTGTCATCCCCTTCTCCTCCTGCCCTCAATCTTTCCCAGCATCAGGGTCTTCTCAAATGAGTCAGCTCTTCACATCAATTGGCCAACATATTGGAATTTCAGCTTCAACGTCAGTGCTTCCAATGAACACCAAGGACTGATTTCCTTTAGAATGGACTAGTTGGATCTCCTTGCAGTCCAAGGGACTCTCAAGAGTCTTCTCCAACACCACAGTTCAAAAGCATCAATTCTTTGGCACTTAGCTTTCTTTATAGTCCAACTCTCACATCCATACATGACTACTGGAAAAACCACAACCTTGACAAGATGGACCTTTGTTGACAAAGTAATATCTCTGCTTTTTAATATGCTGTCTAGGTTGGTCATAACTTTCTTTCCAAGGAGTAACCATCTTTTTATTTCATGGCTGCAATCACCATCTGCAATTATTTTGGAGCTCCAAAAAATAAAGTCAGCCACTGTTTCCACTGTTTCCCCATCTATTTCCGGCGAAGTGATGGAACCAGATGCCGTGATCTTCATTTTCTCAATGTTGAACTTTAAGCCAACTTTTGCACTCTCCTCTTTCACTTTCATCAAGAGGCTCTTTAGTTCCTCTTCACTTTCTGCCATAAGGGTGGTGTCATCTGCATACTGAAGATATTGATATTTCTCCCAGCAATCTTGATTCTAGCTTGTTCTTCTTCCAGCCCAGCATTTCTCATGATGTACTCTGCATATAAGTTAAATAAGCAGGGTGACAATATACAGCCCTGATGTGCTTCTTTTCCTATTTGGAACCAGTCTGTTGTTTTCATTACCCAAAAAATAAATCCCCATTAGCAGTCCAATCTCATTTTCTATGCTCATCACCTACACCCACTCCCCATCTTGGTCCACAGGAAACTTTAATTTGCTTTCAGTCTATGAATGGGCCTTTGGTTTCTGGTTCATTCATGTACTACTGTATTTTCTAGGTTCATCTATGCTGTAGCATTATAAATATTTCATTTTTATGACATTGTAGTCTGCAGCCTTGCTGAACCTGTTTTTTAGCTCAGTTTATATTTAAGCATGCTTTAGGAAATTTAGGATATTTTTATACATAGCATATGTTAATACAATTTTACTCCTTTGTTTCCAACTGGATGACTTTTGTTTCTTTTTCTTACCTAAATGTCTTTATTAGATCCTCCAAAACAGCATTGAAAGGGAAATGGAAATAGGGACGATCTTTGTCTTGTTCCTTATCTTAGGAAAATTTATAGTCCTTCACCATTAATTATCATGTTAGCTGTGGATTTTTCATAGATGTCCTTTATCTAGTAGACTAAGTTCCCTCTCTTCCTAGTTTGTTGAATATTCTTATAAAAAATGTGAGTTGGACATTATCATTGCTTATTATGCATCCATTGAGAAGGTCATGTGCTTTTTTATATGCTGTATTATTATTAATTTACATTTAAATGTTGAACAAACCTTGTATACTTGGGATAAATCCCACTTGGTTATGATGTATAATTCTGTTTATGTGTTACTGAATTCTTTTTACTTATTTGAAGGATTTTTATTTCCATATTCATAAGGATATGGGTCCATAGTTTTATTCTTGTGATGATTTTGTCTTGGTTTGCTATGTCACAATAATACTGGCATTCTAGAATAAGTTAGAGTGTTTCTGTGTCTTCAGTTTTGGAAAAAAATCCATAAAAGAATTGATATCACTTTTTTTCCTTAAAAATTTGGAGGATTTCACCAGTAAAATTATTTAATATTTTTTTGAAAGTCACTCAGTTGTGTCCAACTCTTGTGACCCCATGGACTATACAGTCCATGGAACTCTCTAGGCCAGAATACTGGACTGGCTAGCCTTTCCCTTCTCCAGGGGATCTTCCCAACCCAGGGACTGTACCCAGACTTCCCACATTGCAGGTGGATTCTTTACCAGCTGAGCCAGAATACTGGAGTGGGTAGCCTATCCCTTCTCCAGCAGATCTTCTTGGCCCAGGAATTGAACCAGGGTCACCTGCATTGCAGGTGGATTCTTTACCTACTGAGTTATCAGGCAAGCATGATATTTTTGTGGGAAATGTTATTGCTATTTTAACATATTCACTTATTATAAATCTATTCAGCTTTTTTCTTTATTAAATCAGATTTGGTAGTTTGCGTTTTCTAGAAATTTGTCTGTTTCATCTATATTATCTAATTTGTTGCCATAAAATTGACTTTTATCACTTACTATAGAAAAGCTTTTGAGATTTATCCATTGTATCATGCATCATAATCACTTGCTTTTTAAAATTTTTGAGTTGTATTCTTTTGTATACACATACTAACATTTGTTTATTCATACTCCTTTCTTATTGTTCTGGAGAAGGCAATGGCACCCCTCTGCAGTAGTCTTGCCTGGAAAATCCCATAGATGGAGGAGCCTGGTAGGCCACAATCCATGGGATCGCTAAGAGTCGGACACGACTGAGCGACTTCACTTTGATTTTTCACTTTCATGCATTGGAGAAGGAAATGGCAACCCATTCCAGTATTCTTGCCTAGAGAATCCCAGGCATGGGGGAGCCTGCTGGGCTGCCATCTATCGGGTCGCACAGAGTAGGACACGACTGAAGCGACTTANTCGGACACGACTGAGCGACTTCACTTTGATTTTTCACTTTCATGCATTGGAGAAGGAAATGGCAACCCATTCCAGTATTCTTGCCTAGAGAATCCCAGGCATGGGGGAGCCTGCTGGGCTGCCATCTATCGGGTCGCACAGAGTAGGACACGACTGAAGCGACTTAGCAACAGCAGCAGCAGCTTTCTTATTGTTCTAGTCTTTGTCTTCTGGGATTAAAGCTTCTAAAACATTCTCATACCAGTCTCTGTATGAATGGATATTTAATTTTCTCTTGGACTGATATCCAAAAGTTGGATTTGCTGAGCTGCTGTTTCATTAGGTAAGAAAGTGGCAAAATTGTTACTAAACTGTTGTTTCATATTGCATTTTTATCAGCAAAGTATAAGAACTCTATTTCACATGCTATGAACACTTTATTGTCTGTTACTTCGTTATTGGTGTTGGTGTTAGCCATTCCAATAAGTGTGTAGTTACATATCATTATGGTTTAAATTATATTTGCATAATGACTAATGATGATGTCTTTTTTTTTTAAAGATTTTTTTTTGTATTTATTTATTATTTTACACGAACTCCCAAACATGAACCCCCCTCCCACCTCCCACCCCACATCATCCCTCCAGATCATCCCCATACACCAGCCCCAAGCGTCCTGCATCCTGCATTGAACATAGAGTGGCAATTCATTTCGTCCAGAGAAGGCAATGGCACCCCACTCCAGTACTATTGCCTGGAAAATCCCATGGATGGAGGAGCCTGGTAGGCTGCAGTCCATGGGGTTGCGAAGAGTCGGACACGACTGAGCCACTTCCCTTTCACTTTTCACTTTCATGCGTTAGAGAAGGAAATGGCAACGCACTCCAGTGTTCTTGCCTGGAGAATCCCAGGGGCGGGGGAGCCTGGTGGGCTGCCGTCTATGGAGTCACACAGAGTTGGACATGATTGAAGTGACTTAGCAGCAGCAGCAGCAGCAGCAGATTACTTGTCATCCCTAATAATGTATGTTTAGTCTTAAAAATTAAACAATTGATATAAAAATATGGAAAGATTATTTCTAGAACCTTTGTGTTAACTGGAATCTCCAAATAATATAAAACACGGAATGAATTTATTCTTGGTAGAGATATTTATGATTACATCAAATTTATTTTACAGAAATTACCTTTGATTACTAAAATATGTAACACATTCATCATTGAAGGCACGTGGACTCTGCATATGTTTTTCTAGGAAATCCTGAAATTCTGGAAGTGATTTCCTAAATGTGTGAGCTGTATTCTATCTTAATCAAATTTCTAATATTTCTAAAGTAGTTCATCAAAGTAAGTTGCATATTTTGGAGTGAGTTAGAATGCTTTGCGTTTTATCAAGAATTTACATAGAACTTCAAATCCAAGAAGACTTCAATGAAGTGGTTAAGTTGTAATTTAGAGGCTACACTTAATCCTCCAATGTAATAACTGGAGAATTTCAACTATACATTTACTGACCAATAGTACCCTAGATATTTAAAATGTTTAATGCAACATACAGTGATAATTTACTTTAAAGCAAAATATTATGCACCTGATTTTGACTCAGCAATGATATTCAGTTCACTTCAGTGGCTCAGACATGTCCCACTCTTTGTGACCCCATGAATTGCAGCATGCCAGGCCTCCCTGTCCATCACTAACTCCCGGAGTTCACTCAGACTCACGTCCATCGAGTCAGTGATGCCATCCAGCCATCTCATCCTCTGTCATTCCCTTCTCCTTTCGCCCCCAATCCCTCCCAGCATCAGAGTCTTTTCCAATTAGCCAACTGTTCACATGAAATGGACAAAGTACTGGAGTTTCAGCTTTAGCATCATTTCTACCAAAAAACACCCAGGACTGATCTCCTTCAGAATGGACTGGTTAGATCTCCTTGCAGTCCAAGGAACTCTCAAGAGTCTTCTGCAACACCACAGTTCAAAAGCATCAGTTCTTCAGCATGCAGCTTTCTTCATAGTCCAATCCTCACATCCATACATAACCACAGGAAAAACCATAGCCTTGACTAGGCGGACCTTAGTAGGCAAAGTAATGTCTCTGCTTTTGAATATGCTATCTAGGTTGGTCATAACTTTTCTTCCAAGGAGTAAGCATCTTTTAATTTCATGGCTGCAGTCACCATCTGCAGTGATTTTGGAGCCCCAAAAAATAAAGTCTGACACTGTTTCCACTGTTTCCCCTTCTATTTCCCATGAAGTGATGGGACCAGATGCCATGATCTTCGTTTTCTGGATGCTGAGCTTTAATCCAACTTTTTCTCTCTCCTCTTTCACTTTCATCAAGAGGTTTTTTAGTTCCTCTTCACTTTCTGCCATAAGGGTGGTGTCATCTGCATATCTGAGGTTATTGATATTTCTCCTGGCAATCTTGATTCCAGCTTGTGCCTTTTCCAACCCAGCATTTCTCATGATGCACTCTGCATAGAAGTTAAAAGCAGGGTGACAATGTACAGCCCTGATGTACTTATTTTCCTATTTGGAACCAGTCTATTGTTCTAACTGTTGCTTCTTTACCTGCATATAGGTTTCTCAAAAAGCAGGTCAGGTGGTCTGGTATTCCCATCTCTTTGAGAATTTTCCACAGTGTATTGTGATCCACACAGTCAAAGCCATAGTTAATAAAACAGAAATAGATGTTTTTCTGGAACTCTCTTGCTTTTTCGATGATCCAGCGGATGTTGGCAATTTGATCTCTGGTTCCTCTCCCTTTTCTAAAACCAGCGTGAACATATGGAAGTTCACCGTTCATGTATTGCAGAAGACTGGCTTGAAAAATTTTGAGCATTACTTTACTAGCGTGTGCTGCTGCTGCTGCTGCTGCTAAGTCGCTTCAGTCATGTCCGACTCTGTGTGACCCCATAGACAGCAGCCCACCGTCCCTGATATTCTCCACGCAAGAACACTGGAATGGGTTGCCATTTTCTTCTCCAGTGCATGAAAGTGAAAAACAAAAGTGAAGTTGCTCAGTCTTGTCTGACGCTACTTCCAATACAACTAATGAAACAGCAACAAAAATTGATCTAACTGTAAACTACATTAATATCACGGATAGTCAGGAGATGAGTGCAGTTGTGCGGTAATTTGAGCATNTCCCTGATATTCTCCACGCAAGAACACTGGAATGGGTTGCCATTTTCTTCTCCAGTGCATGAAAGTGAAAAACAAAAGTGAAGTTGCTCAGTCTTGTCTGACGCTACTTCCAATACAACTAATGAAACAGCAACAAAAATTGATCTAACTGTAAACTACATTAATATCACGGATAGTCAGGAGATGAGTGCAGTTGTGCGGTAATTTGAGCATTCTTTGGCATTGACTTTCTTTGGGATTGGAATGAAAACTGACCTTTTCCCATCCTGTGGCCACTGCTGAGCTTTCCAAATTTGCTGGCATATTGAGTGCAGCACTTTCACAGCATCATCTTTCAGGATTTGAAATAGATCAGCTGGAATGCCATCTCCTCCACTAGCTTTGTTCCTAATGATGCTTTCTAAGGCCCACTTGACTTCACATTCCAGGATGTCTGGCTCTAGGTGAGTGATCACACCATCTTGATTATCTTGGCCATGAAGATCTTTTTTGTACAGTTCTTCTGCGTATTCTTGCCACCTCTTCTTAATATCTCCTGCTTCTGTTAGGCCCATACCATTTCTGTTCTTGATTGAGGCCATCTTTTCATGAAATGTTCCCTTGTTATCTCTAATTTTCTTGAAGAGATCTCTAATCTTTCCCATTCTGTTGTTTGCCTCTATTTCTTTGCATTGATTACTGAGGAAGGCTTTCTTATCTCTTCTTGCTATTCTTGGAATTCTGCATTCAGATGCTTATGACTTTCCTTTTCTCCTTTGCTTTTCGCTTCTCTTCTTTTCACAGCTATTTGTAAGGCCTCCTCAGACAAACATTGCTTTTTTTGCATTTCTTTTCCATGGGTATATTCTTGATCCCTGTCTCCTGTACAATGTCACAAACCTCAGTCCATAGTTCATCAGGCACTTTATCTATCAGATCTAGTCCCTTAAATCTATTTTTCACTTCCACTGTATAATCATGCGGGATTTGATTTAGGTCATACCTGAATGGTCTAGAGGTTTTCCCTACTTTCTTCAATTTAAGTCTGAATTTCGCAATAAAGAGTTCATGATCTGAGCCAGAGTCAACTCCTGGTCTTGTTTTCGTTAACTGTATAGAGCTTCTCCATCTTTGGCTGCAAAGAATATAATCAATCTGATTTTNACTGAGGAAGGCTTTCTTATCTCTTCTTGCTATTCTTGGAATTCTGCATTCAGATGCTTATGACTTTCCTTTTCTCCTTTGCTTTTCGCTTCTCTTCTTTTCACAGCTATTTGTAAGGCCTCCTCAGACAAACATTGCTTTTTTTGCATTTCTTTTCCATGGGTATATTCTTGATCCCTGTCTCCTGTACAATGTCACAAACCTCAGTCCATAGTTCATCAGGCACTTTATCTATCAGATCTAGTCCCTTAAATCTATTTTTCACTTCCACTGTATAATCATGCGGGATTTGATTTAGGTCATACCTGAATGGTCTAGAGGTTTTCCCTACTTTCTTCAATTTAAGTCTGAATTTCGCAATAAAGAGTTCATGATCTGAGCCAGAGTCAACTCCTGGTCTTGTTTTCGTTAACTGTATAGAGCTTCTCCATCTTTGGCTGCAAAGAATATAATCAATCTGATTTTGATGTTGACCCTCTGGTGATGTCCATGTGTAGAGTCTTTTCTTATGTTGTTGGAAGAGGGTGTTTGCTATGACCAGTGCATTTTCTTGGCAAAACTCTATTAGTCTTTGCCCTGCCTCTTTCCAGATTCCAAGGCCAAATTTGCCTGTTACTCCAGGGGTTTCTTGACTTCCTACTTTAGCATTCCAATCCCCTATAATGAAAAATACAACTTTTTTGGGTATTAGTTCTAAAAGGTCTTGTAGGTCTTCATAGAAGTATTCAACTTCAGCTTCTTCAGCATTACTTGTTGGGGCATAGACTTAGATTACTGTGATATTGAATGGTTTGCCTTGGAGACGAACAGAGATCATTCTGTCGTTTTTGAGATTGTATCCAAGTACTGCATTTCAGACTCTTGTTGACCGTGATGACTATTCCATTTCTTCTAAGCAATTCCTACCTGCAGTAGTAGATATAGTGGTCCCCCGCTTCCGAGGTCGGGGTGGTGGCCAAGAGTGCCAGGATGCAACAGCTCAGGAGCAGCCGAGAGGAGCTACGCCACGTCTGAGGTCAGGGGCAGCAGCCGGGAAGGCCTAGAGGAGCTAGCTATTCCATGTTCAAGGTCAGGAGGGGGAGCAGTGAGGAGATACCCCTCATCCAAGGTAAGGAGCAGTGGCTGCACTTGGCTGGAGCAGCCGTGAAGAGATACCCCACGCCCAAGCTAAGAGAAACCCAAGTAAGATGGTAGGTGTTTCAAGAAGGCATCAGAGGGCAGACACACTGAAACCATAATCACAGAAAGCTAGTCAATCTAATCACACTAGGACCACAGCCTTGTCTAACTCAATGAAACTAAGCCATGCCCGCAGGGCAACCCAAGATGGGCAGGTCATGGTGGAGAGGTCTGACAGAATGTGGTCCACTGGAGAGGGGAATGGCAAAGCGCTTCAGTATTCTTGCCTTGAGAACCCCATGAACAGTATGAAAAGGCAAAATGATAAGATACTGAAAGAGGCCCTCCCAAGGTTGGTAGGTGCCCAATATGCTACTGGAGATCAGTGGAGAATAACTCCAGAAAGAATGAACGGGTGGAGCCAAAGCAAAAACAGTACCCAGTTGTGGATGTGACTGGTGATCGAAGCAAAGTCCAATGCTGTAAAGAGCAATATTGCATAGGAACCTGGAATGTCAAGTCCAGGAATCAAGGCAAATTGGAAATGGTCAAACAGGAGATGGCAAGAGTGACTGTCGACATTCTAGGAATCAGCGAACTAAAATGGACTGGAATGGGTCAATTTAACTCAGCATTGATATTACTTCTTTGTAATTTTCCCTCAACTTTTCTAGAGTATAAAATTTGTGTTTTATAATATTCTATGGAAAAGGTAACACCAAGGAAAGTATTAATATTATCAAAAGTAAGTAATTTTATTCATTGGTGTCATTTAAACCAATACAATGAGTATAATTATTTTTCTTTCAATTAAAAACCTATATTAACCCAAGATAATTTTTTTTAAACTATAAGTGTTCTGCGCTATGCTTATTCGCTTCAGTCATGTCCAACTCTTTGTGACCCTATGGATTATATTCTCCCTTGCTTCTCTGTCCAGGGGATTCTCCTAGCAAGAATACAGAAGTGAATAGCCATGCCCTCCTCCAGAGGATATTCCCAAACCAGGAATTGAATCCACGCCTGTTGCATTGAAAGTGAATTCTTTACCACTGGACCACTAGTGAAGCCCTTAAAACTCCACACCAAATTCTCAGTTATTTGAAAAGTGTGAAAATGAGAAATTGGTCTTAAGTAAAAAAATAAAATAAAATAGAATTGTCACTGGACACTCAGTTCAATTCCATTGCTCAGTTTCTCTGACTCTTTGTGACCCCATGGACTGCAACATGCCAGTCTTCCCTGTCTATCATACTCCTGGAGCTTGCTTAAATTCATGTCCATCCAGTCAGTGATGCCATTCAACAATATCATCTTCAGTCGTTCCCTTCTCCTCCTGCCTTCAATCTTTAACAAAAAAAGGGTATTTTCTAATGAGTCAGTTCTTCACATCAGGTGGTCAGAGTATTGGAATTTCAGCTTCAGCATCAGTCTTTCCAATGAACATTCAGGACTGATTTCCTTTGGGATGCACTGGTTAGATCTTCTTGCAGTGCAAGGGACTCAAGAGTCTTCTCCAATACCACAGTTCAAAAGCATCAATTCTTTGGCACCCAGGTTTCTTTATAGTCCAACTCTCACACCCATACACAACTACTGGAAAAACAAAAGCTTTGACTAGACAGACCTTTGTTGACAAAGTAATGTCTCTTTTTAAAAAACGCTGTCTAGGTTGGTCATAGCTTTTCTTCCAAGGAACAAGCATCTTTTAATTTCATGGTTGCAATCACCATCTTGAGTGATTTTGTAGCCCAAGAAAAGAAATTCTCTCACTCTTTCCATTGTTTCCCCATCTCTTTGCCATGAAATGATGGGAACAGATGCCATGATCTTAGCTTTCTGAATGTTGAGTTTTAAGCCAGCTTTTTCACTCCTTTTTTTCAATTTCATCAAGAGGCTCTCCAGTTCTTCTTCATTTTCTACCATAAGGGTTATGTCATCTGTATATCTGATGTTATTGATATTTCTCCCTGCAGTCTTGATTCCAGCTTGTGCTTCACCCAGCCCAGCATTTCTCATGATATATTCTGCATAAGTTAAAGAAGCAGGGTGACAATATACAGCATTGACATACTCCTTTCCCAGTTTGGAACCAGTTTGTTTCTCCATGTCTGGGGCTAACTGTTGCTTCTTTACCTGTATACAGATTTCTCAGGAGGCAGGTAAGGTGGTCTGGTATTCCCATCTATTTCAGAATTTTCCACAGTTTGTTTTGATCCACACAGTCAAAGGCCTTGGCATAGTCAATAAAGCAGAAGTAAATGTTTTCCTGGAACTCTCTTTGCTTTTTCTATGATCCAACAGAATTCAGCAATTTGATCTCTGATTCCTCTGCCTTTCTTAAATCCAGCTTGAACATCTGGAAGTTCATGGTTCACATACTGTTGAAGTCTGGTTTGGAAAATTTTGAGGATTATTTTCCTAGCATGTGAAATGAGTGCAATTATGTGGTAGTTTGAACATTCTTTGGTATTGCCTTTCTTTGGGATTGGAATAAAAACGGATCTTCTCTAGTCTTGTGGTCACTGCTGAGTTTTCCAAATTTGCTATCATATTGCATATCAAATTTGCAACACTTTTAACTGCATCATCTTTCAGGATTTGAAATAGCTCAACTGGAATTCCATCACCTTTGACACTAATTAATATTAAATGTTTATGAATATTGATCCCTAAATTCATTTGTTATCAATTTAATCTTCATGAAATTTGAATGGCTGCCTTACAAGAAATTCAGGTCCCACATATCTAAGATTGTCCATAGAAAAGAATATCATTGCTCACTAGAGAGGACTGTAGAAAAAATGACTATTATCTCATTGGATCTTGCTGGAAGTCTCCATTATCACTAATACTTTATTATTCAAGAATACATAGGAATATTTTTTTCTTTTTATCTTTCTTCTTTCATAGGGAAATATTATTATCTTGGATCATACAGTATATCCAATATATTAAATCACATATTCCTTTTTGGTTTTTAAAGATATAGAACATTAGTTTATTTCTACTTGGAAATAGGTTAATATTGGAAAAGGAAAGTTCAAATAAACCTACCTGTAACATGTTTCAAAAGTTTAAAAGAATATAGTAGCTATCTTTTAAAGAGCCAGTCTTCTCATTTCTTTTATAATTCCAGGATTATAAAAGCACAAGAGGTTTTCCAGATAAAAATCACATTTTGCTGCTTCTCTTACTGCTACCTGTGGCCCTGCAACCAGTCTATGTAATGGAAGTGGAAGGGATGGGGAATATTCTGAACAACATTCTCCTGAGAAATTGTTTGACTCTCATGTCCTCTATTCTCTGTTCACAATTTGTGCAGAAGATAGGAACCAGGTTTTTACCATGCAGGGGAAACACATGGGAATGGTAGATTAAGACATAGAGAAACCTAAGCCTCAGAATGATAAGAACACACTCAGTAGAGTAATGAAAATATGGAAAGACTGATAGTATCAAATGTTGGTGAAGATGTGGAGTACTGACAACTCCTATGCATTGTGTGTGGGAGGGTAGAATGGTAGAATCATCTTAGAGAGTTCTTCAGCAGTTTCTTATAAAATTAAACACATATCTGCCCTAAGACCCAGCAATTCCATACCTAGGTATTTATACAAAAGAAATAAGAAGATGGGCACAGAGGAGAATATAGAGGTTTTGTTTAATGAGCACAATTTCTTCTTGGTATGATGAAAACATTTTGAAATGATTGTGGTGATTGTAGTACAACTCTGTGAATGTACTTAATGCTACTGAATTTTACATCTAAGATGATTAAAATGTAAAATTAATGTTATGTATAAACTTCCTCATGTTCAAACTGGTTTTAGAAAAGGTAGAGGAACCAGAGATCAAACTTCAAACATCTGCTGGATCATGGAAAAAGCAAGAGAGTTCGAGAAAAACATCTATTTCTGCTTTATTGACTATGCCAAAGCCTTTGACTGTGTGGATCACAATAAATTGTGGAAAATTCTGAGAGAGATGGGAATACCAGACCATCTGACCTACCTCTTGAGAAATCTGTGTGCAGGTCAGGAAGCAACAGTTAGAACTGGACATGGAACAACAGACTGGTTCCAAATAGGAAAAGGAGTACGTCAAGTCTGGATATTGTCAACTTGCTTATTTAATTTATATGCAGAGTACATCACAAGAAACGCTGGGCTGGAAGAAGAACAAGCTAGAATCAAGATTGCTGGGAGAAATATCAATAACCTCAGATATGCAGATGACACCACCCTTATGGCAGAAAGTGAAGAGGAGCTAAAAAGCCTCTTGATGAAAGTGAAAGAGGAGAGTGGAAAAGT